>CM076580.1:737335301-737555301 GCA_034641835.2 Pinus albicaulis
ATGGAATAGCAAAGCAAATAAAGGATTGAACAACAATTCTGAAATAGAACAGCAAGTCTAAAATGGAACAGCAATTGAATAACTAAGTCCCGCAGGTTGTAACCAAACTTAATCTATTAACTCAAATGCATTCTTTGCAATCAAATAACATTCTTTCACTCTAAAAGCAATTCACACAAATCACACTAATGGAACAGCAATAACTATTAATGAATTATGGAACAGTACTGATAAATCAGAAACGCGCACAACACGAACGTTTAGTATAACAGCTCTGTAACAAAACAGTAAGAACATGCAATTAACTCTTGAAAGGATTAATAACTTGATGCGGAGTCAACACACGATTCTATCTGTAAAAAACCTCAATGATTCAATCTTTAACAAAGCATGTAATATGAACTTATAAAGCATATCAAATTACCAAATAACAATGATAAACAAACCACACAAAAGTCAAGTCGTAATGGTACAGAAGCAAGTGTCCTTCGGGGCCGGGCCCTTAGCCTCCAAGGATACACCGCTTTAAGTTAATCCAGACGCAGAGATGAAATAATCACCAAGCTTTTATTAATGCATCGGTCAAAAATACATTGAACCAGTTCTCAACGAGACTCAATAATCAAAGTTGATGTTTTACAGAAAATTACATAAAAGCGTATCCTATCTATCAAGCTAACAGTGTTGTCCCTTTATATAAAGGTGATGGCGGAGATGTCCAAGTAACATGATAAATAAAGCAGCGATCCCTCAGGATCGAAGATCCTGAGGGATTCGCCAAACTGTTAATTCTTCATCCTTTCCTTTCTTTGGCGCCGAGCTGGTGTCTTCTCCTTCTTTTCCGAGCCGATTTGCTGTAATCTATTTAGCCTTGTTTGCATTCGGTTCTCGTTCAGAGGGACAGCAGTTATCTCGACTTTGTCCTTTCCTTTGGAACGGAAATTCCTCGTTTTCTCCTTTTCCTGTACAGAAAATAACCATTATCAGTGGCTAAGTCTTGCATATCAATTCTCACATGTTTTGTTATGGTTCCTTATTACTTTCCAAATTCATGATACAAAAAGGTTCACAAATTCTATTAAAAAGCCACTGAAATAGTCATCAAAAGCATACCAAAGGAGCAGCACCCGATCTGCAACCGAGTCAGAAAGGAACAGCATATGGAATTATGCCATGTTTAGAAGGACAACGAATTACCGAAATCGAGGCGGAGAGTTGATCGCGTATTACATAAGAGGCTGATGTGTTATGATATGAGGCTGGTGGGTAGGACATCTTTCGTACTTGCCAAATCTCAAGTGGTCATGGTCACTTCCTTTGCCATGATTGGTGATGATAAATGTTCATGCGATGTATAAATCGGGAAATAATATATGATTAGTTCCTAGGATATAAGAAACAAAAGAGTATTAGTATCTTACCCATTGGTGTAACTTAGGTGACTTCAATACCATTAACAGTGCTCTGCTGCCGACAGGTGTCCATAACCTTGGCAGAGTTGTTTTTTCACCCTTGGAACCATGATCCTGTGTGTATACTTAGGAATGTTGTTATGTCAAAATGTAGACCATTATGCTGGCTTGGTGACCAGTTAACCATAATGCCATTCACGAGGAAGGAGCGAAACGTGGGCAGGCCGGCTCGTGATGAGACCTCCTGTTCCAAGGTTCGTTTATTTGATATGCCTTTTGGACCATATCCCTGGTGTGGTGGCCATAATGGGAATGCCACTTCACTTCCATCCTCATGATCATGGTAGGCTGGCTTTTGATGAGACCCCCTATCCTGCATTTGACATCTCACATATCATGTTCAGATATTTTCTCTTTTTCATAGAGTACTTTTCCTTATTTATACACAAAGGGTGGTTCAACACTCCTTAAGAGTAGGAATGGTGGAAGAAGTCTTATCATCTCAATAGGAAGATATAAGCCCTTTGCTCTTATTCCTAAATAATAATCAAAAAGGGTTAAAGGGATCAGCATGATAAAGATAACCAATCAGGGCAAAGTTAGTAAAACAATGACAACAAAAGATAAGAAATAAGTATGTCCTTCCTTTTGTCCTCTTACTAATGCAGAGCCTTATAGATATAGCGATTTATGGTTTGCGGATTTCGGTATGTTGTGATTTTATATTCATTGCACAAGTACATAGCTGTATCTTAAAGACTTGAAAGAATGCGGGCAAGAAGCATCCTCAATTTAGATCAGCAAAAGGAATAAGCTGTTTCACAAGGAGAGCAAAAGTATGCTAGTGGTGTTCCTTTGGAAAAAGAAACGACGACGGATGATAGAAAAAGGAACAGCAAAAATGCAAATGCCGTTCCTTTTGAAAAAGGAACAAGCAGCAACATAAGAACATTGTTTCTTTGAAAAAAAAGGAACAGTAGTAACCAAAAATGTTGTTCCTTTGGAAAAGGAACAGCAAAAGACGTAAAAATGTCGTTCCTTTGGAAAAGGAACAGCAGAGATCAGAATGTTGTTCCTTTAGAAAAGGAACAGCAAAACAAGCAAAGCCAACAGCGTAAAAAACACACAAATGCCATTTTTTAGAACGGCAAAAATCGAAACTTTGAGAAAGAAAAGGAACAGCAAAAATGACAAGAAAACATTTAATTCAAACATATGTACAAGAACGACTCAAAGACAAGAACTTATGTACAAATTGTAAAAAGAAATGAATTCCTTAGTGAGTGGTTTGCGATAGAGACGAACTCGGTGGCCATTTACTTTGAATGCATATCCAGAACCGTCAATGGTAATTAGAGTAAGGGTTCCGTTGTCATGCACCTTCTGGATTTCGTATGGTCCCAACCATCGAGTCTGAAGTTTTCCAGGGAAGTCCTGAAACCGAGAGTCGTATAAGAGAGCCCAGTCTCCCTCGTGGAAGACTTTGTTCTTTATGAGCGCATCATGCCATTTAGCTCGCTGTTGTTGAATCAATGCTGTATTTTGTAGTGCAGAGAGCCTAATTTCGTCTAATTCATTGATCTGCTGTAGTCGATTGATTTGTGCCTCGCTTAGATCTAGGCCAACTTCCTGTGCTGTCCGTAATGTTTGGATTTCAAATTCTATGGGAAAAATGGGTTGTTTTCCAAACACTAATTGATAAGGTGAGTAACCGGTGGTGCTCCGCCATGTGGTTCTATAGGCCCAGAGTGCTTCAGGTAGTCGGGTAGCCCAATCACGCCTATGTGACGCAATGGTTTTCGTTAGGATTGATTCTATTATCTTATTGCTACTTTCTACGTGCCCATTCGCCTGTGGGTGATATGGAGTAGTGATTTTATGCTGGACGTGATAATTATTGAGTGTTGCAGCTAATTTATGCCCAACAAATTGTGGTCCTCCATCTGTAATTATTTCCCTGGGAAGGCCATAACGTACAAATAGATGGAACAGGAACTATATGACAGAGTCCTCTGTGGCTCTTGGCAATGCTTCCGCCTCAACCCATTTGGTGACATATTCTGTTGCCACCAAGATATATGTTTTCTGATTTGACGAGGGGTTGATGGGTCCAATGAAATCAAGAGCCCATCGCTCGAATGGTTCGATGACTAACTGTGGTTTCAGAGGCATCTCATCAGCTTGACCAGGTCGTCCTGCTCGCTGGCAGCTGTCACAGGCTTGGACAAATTTCTTTGCATCTTTGAAAATCGTAGGCCAGTAATATCCTGTCTGCAATACTTTATGTCCAGTTCTACGGTCAGCGAAATGTCCACCACACGGTCCATCGTGACAGGCTTTTAGGATGTCAAAGATTTCATCGTCTCGAACACATCTCCTGATATGCATGTCTGCCCCTGTGTGAAACAAATAGCCCCCAATCCACGAGAATCGAGCACTCTTCTGAACAATCTGCTTGCGCTCATTAGGGGTTAAATGTTTTGGTAGTTTACCTACTGCGAGGTAATTGGCAACATCAGCATACCAGGGTGTTTGAACGGCAACAGCAAATAGGTGCTCATCCGGAAATTGATCTTCAACTGCTGCTGCATCACTTGGTTTTGGTATTCTCGAAAGAAAATCGGCTACAGGTTTTTCTTTGCCAGGCCGATCCTTGATTGTGATGTCGAATTCCTGCAATAAAATCAACCATCTAGTTACTCTGGCATTTGTGACACGCTTATTTGCTAAATATTTTATGGCAGAATGGTCTGTATACAAGATAACATGATAGCCTGTAATATAATGTCTAAATTTATTGACAGCATGTATTACAGCTAGGAATTCTTTTTCAGTAACAGTGTAATTTAATTCAGCAGGAGATAAATTTTTGCTGATGTAATAGATAGCATATGGTTTTTTATCCTCTTCCTACCCAAGGACTGCGCTAATAGCTGTATCTGAGGCATCAGATGATATCTGGAATGGTAGGTCCCAGTTTGGTCCTCGAAGGACTGGGGCTGTGGATACGAGCTTCTTTAGATCCTCGAAAGCACGGTCACATTTTTCTGTCCAAAGAAAATCAACGTTACCAGTTAGTGTATATAAAGGAGCAGCAATGTGCGAATAATGTTCTATAAATCGTCTATAATAACCAGAAAATCCAAGAAAGCTACGTACCTCTGTTTGAGTAGTAGGAGTGGGAATGAGCAAAAGTATTTGGATTTTGGCCGGGTCTACCTGAATGCCGGCTGATGAAACATAATGTCCTAGAATAAGTCCCTCAGTCATCATCATGAAACATTTTTCGTGGCTTAAGCAAAGCCTGGTAACAATGCAGCATTGTAGGACTTTTTCTAGGGTGTCTAGAGCTGGATCAAAATCATCTCCATATGGTGTAAAGTCATCCATGTAAACTTCAAGTCCATCATTTATTAAATCTGCAAAAATGCTAAGGATAGCCCTTTGGAATGTGGCAGGAGCATTACATAGGCCAAAAGGTAGAACTCGATAGGCAAATGTTCCCCGGGGACAAGTAAAAGTAGTTTTATCCTGGTCTTCAGGGGCAATCTGAATCTGATTGTATCCACTGAAGCCATCCAGGAAAGAAAAGAATTTCTTTCCTGCTAAAGTATCTAATACTTGGTCTATGAATGGGAGAGGAAAATGATCTTTTTGTGTTGCCTTATTTAGTTCCCTATAATCCACACAAATTCTCCATTTTCCATTCTTTTTTGGTACCACCACAAGCGGAGAGACCCATTTACTATCAGAAATAGGATAGATAAAATTGACATCTAAAAGTTTCTGAAGTTCAGCTTTTACCACATCCTTTAGATGAGGATTAAGTCTCCTTTGCAGCTGACAAACAGGTCTGGCATATTTTTCTATGTGGTGTGTACATAACTGGGGATCGATTCCTTTCATATCAGGGTAATCCCATGCAAACGCTTCTTGATATTTCGTTAACAGATGGATGAGCTTAGTTTCTTGTTCAGGTGTGAGATTAGCATTGATGTTTAAAGTTTTTCCCGGTCCAATTTCCACAGTTTTACTATTTGCAACAGAAGTAACAGGTATCGTTTGGTCATGCGTATCTTTCAGAGGATCTTCCTCTAATTCATTATCAAATGTTGCTTCTATCATGTGACACTGTGTGCGAGGTTCAGTTTGACTAATGAAATTATTAATGGCATCATCTTCTGTTTGGTCTTTAAAATCAAGCGCCTCTTGTATAGTTAATGGAGATCTGATGTTATCAGTAAGGTATGATACAGGGTGCTTATTAGTTTTGATCATTGTGACACTTGGCTGCGCTGGAGGATATAGAACTAAATTTTTACTATTCGGTCCTCTAGTTATGGTCATATTTCCCTGCCGGCAGCCAATGTAGGCATCGGCAGTGGCAAGCCAAGGTCTACCTAAAATTAGCGGATGTCCATCAAGTCGGGTTTTTGGATTAATTATCAGGAAATCGGTTGGATACTCCCAGGAATCAACAGAGACCATGACATCCTGTAGAATACCCTCTGGTCTAACCACAGATCGGTCAGCCAATTCTAACAAAGTAGAGGTGGGTTCTACCGATGTAATGCCGAGCTTTTGGCAAGTAGTGGTTGTTAAAATATTAATTGCAGCTCCTAGATCAACTAAGGCATTAGACAGGGTCTGACCATAAATTTGAACAGTTATAATTGGATTCCCTGGGTCTTCATATTTAATGGGTGTTTCTCTCCCAGATAATAGGTCTGATAAAGTACCGACTACTTGGACTCTTGGATTATTTGTTATATTCCTCCTTGGTTTCTTTATGCACAACTCTTTGATAGTTTTTGCGTATATGGGAATGTCTTGAATGGCTTGGAGGAATGGAATTTTTATGTACAGATTTTGTAATTCTCCCAGAATGTCAAAGTCAGGATATTGTATGGGTCGAGGTATGACTAATCGTTCTAGGAACGGAGGAGAGGATGTGGTTGCTTGATTATGAGTCTGCTGCTTATTTACATCCTCTTGTTGCAACTGATGTTCTCTTGGTAACTGATCTTCAATATGAACTGTTTTATCTCCCTCGGTTTCAATTATACGTCCAGATCTTAACTGAAGATCATTGCACTCCCTCAGGTCGGGTCCTATTTCTGGTGATTCTATGATTTGGAGAGATTGGACCGGTCTGTTATTTGGATTGGGATTGGGTTGGGCTGGGAGTTGCGGTCTCAGGTTAGACTGGGGATTTTGTTGTAAGGCTGGCAGAGTAGGTTGAGGGAGCGGAATAGTTCCAGCTGGCTGGTACATCGGTCTTTGCCAGCTTTTCTGCCAGGGTGAACTTTGTGAAGTAGGGGGAGTCCATTGTGAGGGATATGGGCCATTTTGCCAATATGGTGGAGTGTAAGGGAAATTCGGCCAACCAGATTGGCTTGTTTGATTCAGCCATGGATTTGAAGAAGGAAACGATTGTGGTGACCAGTTTGAAAATGGGGGTTGAGATTGATTTTGCCACATACCATATTGTTGAGCATTATACTGTGGAGGTTGAAAAAAAGAGGTTGAGTCCGGAAACATACCAGATTGTCTCGGCTGCCACTGGCGACGCTGGTTGATCGAGTTCGCCGATTCTGGTTCTTCTTCTGCTTCCTTATATACCGCTTTCAATCCAGGAAGTGAGGGGCAGCTCTCCGTAAGGTGATCTTTTGTACAGATGGCGCACATTTGGACTTTATCCAGTGGACATTCCTTGTGGCTATGTTTTTTTCTGCATCGGGGACAGAAGATTGCCAAATTCTGTTCTGCCTCCATCTGCTTCTGTTTAGCCTGCACAATATCAAGTTGTGTAGTTAGTGTCCCCAGAATATCGGTTTTAAAATTTTCTAATAAATTTCCAATTTCTGCACGTGTTACTCCTTCTGTTGATACTTTGTTATCTCTTGCAAACCGATCATATTCTGTCGGTTTTATTCTTGTGCTGCCTCTCGAACTCCTGATACATAAATCAATGATGTCAGCAAAATTCTCTTGATAAATATCCCCTTTTCCCATGATGTTTAATGTTTCAATCCATTGTTCCTTCATGCCCCTTATTAATGCAGTTTTTAACACATTATCGGGTAAAGGTAGCGATGCATAAGGAGATCTTTGTAGATTGTACTGAAAACGTTCCACATACTCCTCCAATGTTTCATTCGTTCTGGCTGTCATTTGGAATATTTCGTCTTTTAATTCTCTAGACCTACAATAATCCTGATATTTTTTTAAGAAGGATTCTTTCATTTGATCCCAATTGTTGATAACCCCGCCACCTAGTCCCATAAACCATCTTAAAGCGGCCCCTTTTAATGTAGAGGGGAATAATTTCAATTTCTGGGGATCGGTGGTGTAATCATACCCCCTGCATAACACATCGAATTCGAATAAAAATGCATCCGGATCTTCTGATGTGAGACCGTGAAATGTAGGGATATGCTGAAGAGGGATAGCTTTCATGGGTGCATTTTCTGCAGAATCCACTATAGGATATTGTAATGTAGAGGTTTGAGCATTTGGCTGGTTTTGAGCCATGGGATCGAATATATGCCAATAACCTTCTGGGATATCTAGGAGGGTATTCCTAGGTTGAGAGGGAATGGTTTTGACAGGGATAGTTTTAATAGCACTTCCCTTATCTGGAATAATGATAATACCAGATGTCTGAGGAGATTGGATTCCTTCAACAATGATTTTCGCAGCACTCCCCTTATCTGGGCTATCTAATGGCTGATTTTTTCCAATAGGAGATTTTGGTTCCTTGGTTTCCCCTGTTTCTCCTTCTCCTTCACAAAAGTTGCTGGAATTCCCTTCCTACAATAGTTCTGGAGTAGAATTTTCGATTTCTTGAAAGTCCTGCTCTTTAGTTTGACTATGCACCTCAGCAAAGGCTACAGATGGTGATCCTGTGGCCTGAAGGGAACTAGTAGGCTATTTAGAAATGATTTTCCTGGGGCCTACTGACGGCTGAGATTCTGTTTTCTTATAGATTTCGTCTATGAAGGTCGTTCGGCCAAGGGTCACCGGCCCCTTAGCTTTTTCAGGCTTGGATGGGGGTTTGATATTCTTTTCTAGTCTTTTCTGCTTAGTCATGCACTCAAAAATGAACTACCAACTTCTATTCAAACAAAACAAAAACAAATCTGTTAGGAAAGCGGATAGTGGAGCAGGTCTTTTACATGCTCCGCACGTAGGTTCTTACCTTCCGTTTTTAAGATCCAATTCCTCCCTAGCAGGTTCGTACACTACTTTGAAAAATACAAATGGCTACACTCTTTCCCTGGCAACGACGCCAAAATGTAGAGCTATAAAAAGGGTCTCTTTCACCTCTAATTACCTCACATTAATATGTCAATCCGGGAGCGTTTTGTTATTCCAAAGAGTGTCTCAGTCTGAGGCTATCACTTGTCAGAGTAATGCTAGTAGTACTGTGTTTAAAAATACAAGAGTAAACAGATGCTTGTTTATAACTAAGTTACTTCAAAAGAATAAATCACACATTCGGAAAACTAGGCAGCTTATCAGTCAAGGGTTCGGCAGCGATAACCCATCCCTTTGGAAACTGATGGAAAGGAAATTAGAGCATAGACCACGGGTCTGGGAGCTAGACAATGAATGCCAAAGATCACTACAGCTTTAGATCGTCTCTCACACCAAAACAACAGATGCGAGTAAATGGAACAGCAATTAGAGCATAGACCACAGGTCTGGGAGCTATACAGTGAATGCCAAAGCTCACTACAGCCTTAGATCATCTCTCACACCAAAACAACAAATGCGAGTAAATGGAACAGCAAATAAACAATTGAACAGCAAATCTGGAATGGAACAGTAATTCTAAAATGGAACAGCAATCGAACAACTAAGTCTCGCGAGTTATAACCAAACTTAATCTATTAACCCAAATGCACTCCTCGCAATCAATCAATCTTTCACTCTTAAGGCAAATCACGCAAAACACACTAATGGAACAGCGTTAACTATTGACAAATTATGGAACAGCTCTAATAACTCATATACGCACACAACACGCTGAAATAGTACTCTTAATTAACAGGGATACGACTGTGCTTCCAAACAGAACAGTATTATCTCTGAATCCAACAATCATGAAGAACACTACTTCAAATGAATCTATGACATGAATGTTCAATATAAAAGCTCTGTAACAGAACAATAAGAATATTTGGTTAAGACTAATAACATGCAATTAACTCTGAAAGGATAAATAACATAATGCAAAGTCAATACACGATTCTATCTGTAAAAACCTCAATGATTTAATCTTAACAGAGCATGTAATATCAACTTATAAAGCATATCAGATTACCAAATAACAACGATAAACAAACCATGCGGAAATCAAACCGTAGTGATACAGAAGCAAGTGTCCTCCGGGGCTGGGCCCTTAGCCTCCAAGGGTACACCGCCTTAAGTTAATCCAGACGCAGAGATGAGATAATCACCAAGCTTATATTAATGCATCGGACAAAAATACAATGAACCAGTTCTCAACGAGACTCAATAATCAGAGCTGATGTTTAACAGCAAATTACACAAAACGTCTATCTCCTTAAGCTAACAGTGCTGTCCCTTTATATAAAGGTAACGACGGAGATGTCCAAGTAATAAGATAAATAAAGCAGCGATCCCTCAGGATCTTTGCCAAACTATTAATCCTTCATCCTTTCTTTTCTTTTGCGCCGAGCTGGTGTCTTCTCCTCCTTTTCCGGGCCGATTTTCTTTGATCTATTTAGCCTTGTTTGCATTCGGTTCTCCTTTAGAGGGACAACAGTTATCTCGACTTTGTCCTTTCCTTTGGAACGAGAACTCCTCGTTTTCTCCTTTTCCTGCACAAAAAATAACCATTATCAGCGGTTAAGTCTTGCATATCAATTCTCACATGTTTTGTTATAATTCCTCATTATTTTCCAAATTCATGATGCAAAAAGGTTTACAAATTCTACTAAAAAGCTACTGAAATAATCATCAAAAGCATACCTTTTTAGTACTCCACATAGAGAAACAATGGGTGTTGTTGGGCTGGACTAATGACTAAGCTCTTCTCTGCCCCCCTGTGGAAAGAAAATAATAAGTGGGAGAATGTTGGGTGTGTGTTATATTCTTTCCATGAATAGTCGCACCTGCGTATGGTTTTTGGCATGGGTTTGCACATGGTTTGGGGGCATGATGGTTTTCTGCCCCTGGTATTTTTTAGATCCAATCAAGGGAACTACGGTTATGTTCTAATCCATGGTTAATCAATTGGGTTTCATGAATGTTTCATCATGTATATATATGTGTTGTAACACTAAAAGGAATATAATGAAAAATCAAGTTGGTTGTCCTGATTTGGGATCCAGGGGAAAAATATTTTTGTATATCTATTTTTTAAGAATTCGTTTACATATAATTTTTGTACAGTGTTAAAACCTACATTTGGTATCAAAGTTGTTTCATCTTCAAGGGGACACCTTTTCTATTGAGGGATTTTTTTCTCGGGCCTATGGTATACCTTGTTCAATGGAAGATATGCAGGAATGATTCTTCTGGTGAAAGAAGATGGCGAGTAGTGGAAATATAGATATCGAGAAATTTAATGGTAAGATTTTTGAGTTGTGGAAGCTCAAGATGGAGGATCCACTATTGGATTAAGATCATTCGATCATCGTAGATCCAGGTACTAAACCAACAACAATGTTAGATGAAGATTGGGCAAAGTTGGATTGGAAGGCAAAGAGCACAATATGCTTTTTTGTCTCATATTTGGTATTTTTGAATGTATCTGGGGAAGCTACGATGAAGAATTTGTGGGTCAAGTTAGCGACTTTGTATCAATCTAAGTCTTTGGTGAATAAATTGTTCCTGCAGAAAAAGTTGTATAACCTGAGGATGAAGGATCAAGACCTGGTGACAAAGCATCTAAATGCCTTCAATAATGTGGTAATTCATTTGTCATCTGTTGATATTAAAATATCAGATGAAAATAAGTGTATTATTTTTTTTCGTTCTCTACCAGATTCATGGTACAATCTGGTTATTGCAATAGGTAACAATACAACTACCCTGTAATTTTGATGAAATTGTGTCAACCTTGTTTTTGGAGGAAATGAGATGGAGAAATATGGAGGGCTAGAATGCAGATGCATTATCTGTATGAGGAAGGTCCCATAACAGAAACAAAAATAATTTTTTGAGTGGGAGATCTAAACCTAGAGGGAGATCTAAATCTCCAGGAAAACATGTAAAGGTGTGCTGGAAATGTCGAAAGGAAGGGAATTTCAAAAAGGGTTGTATGTCTAAAGCTCCTGAGAAATGAAAGTGATCTGATGATGCTCCTTATACAGAGGCAAAAACCACCTCAAATGAAGGTGGGGATGTGTATTTGGCTTCTTCTTCAAATACACATGTAGATCATGAGGCATGGTTGATTGACTCAAGTGCATCCTTTCACTTCACTCCCCATAGGGAGTGGTTCTACGAGTACGAGAAGTATAATGGTGGTGATGTATTCTTAGGGGATGATAGGAAGGCCAAAATCTTCAGATGTGGAAAATTCAAGCTGAAGCTGCAAGGTGGAAGGATTAGAACACTTCTTGGTGTTCTGCGTATTCCTGCACTAGCCAGAAATCTGATTTTTGTAAGCAATATGGATGATGCAGGTATAAAAATAATGTTCGAGAAAGATACCTACAATATGGTTTGGGGAGCACTGGTATTAATGTGGGGAGTTTGGATTGGAACTCTATACAAGCTTCAGGGTAGCACTGTTATTGATGGGCGCAACAGTTATATGGTTCCTGAAAGTGGAGTGAAAAGCCTAGCAGTCTCTAGAGAAAATACCATGCTATGCCATCAAAGGCTTGGACATATTGGAGAGAAGGGCCTTCGAATACTACATGGTAATGGTATAGTAGAAGGTATGTCTAATTTCTCTCTGGATTTTGATTTTTGTTAACATTGTGTATATGGGAAGCGTAATCGGGTGAGTTTTCCTTCTGGTTCTAAGAGGGCGAATAAGATATTAGAGCATGTGCAAAGTGATGTGTTTGGACTTGTGTCGGTTACATCACTGGGAAAGTCTATTTACTATGTTTCATTCATAGATGACTTCTCAAGGAATACATGGATATATTTCTTAAGGAAGAAATCTGAATACTTTGACAGATTTAAAGAATTTAAAGTTCTGGTGGAAAAACATACAAAGAATAAGATAAAAGTGTCGAGGAAAGATAACGGTGGAGAGTTCTACAAGGTACATCTTTATTGTGTATAAGGATGGTTTAAAATGTTACAAGCTTTGGAACCTAGAAACAAGGAAGGTTGTGTACAATCAAGATGTTGTGTTTACAGAGGTGAAAGATGTTGTTAAACATGAATTCCTACAAAAGAAATTTGAGAAGATAGAGTTTGACCTAAAGGAGGTTGAATTAGACTCTACCAAAGAAGAAGATTCAGAAGAGGAATTGCCACAAACTCCAGTTGTGAGAAGATAAATTCGAGAAAGAAGGCTGCCAGAAAGGTATATTCCATCTTCTTTATGTTCAAATTTTGCTTTGACTATCACTGATGATGATCCCATAACTGTCAGGGAGGTAGTGGATTCAGAGGATGGAAAACTCTAGAAGTAAGCCATGGTTGAAAAATGGCATCCTTGCACAAAAATGAGGCATGGGATCTGGTGGATTTGTCAGCTGGAAGGAAGCCCATCAGGAGAAAATGGGTGTTTAAGAAGAATATCAATGTAGAAGGAAAGGTGGAGAAATACAAAGCTCGTTTGGTAGAAAAAGGTTATTCCCAGGTGTTGGGAATTGATTTTGGTGATATTTTTTCTCCTGTTGCCAAGGTTACTTCTATTAGATTACTTTTATCTATTGTTGCTGCATTTAATTTTGAGGTAGAATAGATGGATGTGAAAACAAAATTTCTTCATAGGGATATAGAAGAGGATATCTACATGAAGCAACTTGAAGGCTTTATGGTGAAGGGTAAGAAAGAACTGTTATGCGGGTTAAAAAATTCTAAGTATGGGTTAAAACAATCACCAAGAATGTGATATAAGAAATTTGATACCTATATACAGGGACTTGGATTCACCAGAAGCAAAGAGGATCATTGTGTGTGAATGTGTTATTTATTTGGTCTTGTACATTGTTGGGAAACCAGCTCCAAAAAGAGAAGAAAAGAGATATCAATGCCTTAGAAATAAGCCACCTCGAGGGGGCAACCTCCAATACATGACATGAATGAAAAATTATTGGATGATACAAATTACAAAACCTCCTTTCTATATATAGGAGTCCATGGGGCCACAATGTAATCCTAGCCGACCTAACAATAATAATTTAAGGGCACAATAATAACAATATGGGGGTTACAGGGGTACAATAATAACAATAAGAGGGTTACACTAACAACAATAAGGGACTATACTAGTAATATAGGGAACTGACATGCCCCTCTCCTTCAAAAAATTGTTGTCCTCAACGCTTGAGTAGCTCTGGGTGCTTCTGTACAAAATTATCATCCTCCCATGTAGAATCTTCAGTGGGTAAGTTCTTCCACTTGATGAGATACTCTGAAATTGATTGATTTCGTAGCTGTCGAGTTCTTGTTTCTGTGACCGCTTCAGGTTCCAATATGATTTTTCCTTCCTCATCAAGTTATGGAAATATTGTTTGAATTGGAATATTTTCACCTATAACCTTCTTTAAGTATGAAACATGGAAAATTGGATGCACTCGTGAAGAAGCAGGAAGCTCCAATTTGTATGCCATAGTACCAATATTTTGCAACACATTGTAAGGACCATAGTACTTTGGCGATAATTTATTATCCTTCTTAGCTTTCTTGAGGGACATTTGTTTGTATGGTTGTAGCAGTAAAAATACCCAATCTCCTACATCAAAACTTATCTCGCTGCGATGTTGATCTGCCTGTTGTTTCATTCAATTTTGTGCCAAATTCAGGTTATCCTTTAAGAGTTAGAGAACTTCTTGTTGATGCTCAATGTGATCTTCCACTGCTTGAACCTTCGAATTTTCTCTTAAAGATGATGTGATGGATGGTGGATGATATCCATAAAGTGCCATAAATGGGGTCATTTTTGCTGCAGTATGGAAGGAAGTGTTATACCACCATTCAGTGAGAGGTAACCACTTCACCCATTGTGTTTGTTTATCAGATACAAAACAACGAAGATATCCTTCCAAACATTTATTTACTATCTCAGTTTGACCATCAGATTGAGGATGATAAGATGAGCTATGAGCTAATTGAGTACCCAAACAAGAAAATAACTCTGTCCAAAAATTTCCAATAAAAATGGGATCTCTGTCGCTCACAATAACCCTTGGGTTTCCATGTAGCTTTTGAATTGTGTCCATAAATGTAGTAGCAACTGTAGTTGCTTTAAATGGATGAGATAATGCACAAAAGTGTGCATACTTCGTAAGTCTATCAACTACCACCATGATGACACTCTTTCCTTCGGACTTAGGTAAACTTGTGATAAAATCCATTGAAATCTCCTCCCAACATTGACTTGGAATGGATAACGGTTGTAGAAGGCTCGGGGTCTTAATTGTCTCAAATTTATTTGGATGGAAAACCAAACATTCCGCCACAAAATTTTGAATATCAGATTTAAGGCCATCCCAAAAAAATTCTTTCTTCACCCTGTGGTAAGTTTTTAAAAATCCTGAGTGTCCTCCTAAAGGAGAAGTGTGCGATTCCAAAATAATATTTTGTTTTAGTTGGGAATTATTACAAAGATATAAGCGATATTTTTACCATAAGGAATGATTTTTCCAAATAAATGTATCATATGTACTAGGATATTGCTGCAACATTTGAATGAGCGTACACACTTCTTCATCCTTCTTCCATTCATCTCTTGCTTCGGTTATCCAATCTAGTTGGATAATGGAAATGGCACAAAGTAATGCTTCCACCTCTTCATTCTTTCTTGAGAGTGCATATGCAACAACATTAAGCTTCCATTTTTTGTAGATTATTTCAAAGTCATAACCCAACATCTTTTTTACCCATTTTTTTTGCTCTTCTGAAGATAATCTTTGTTCCAAAAAGTGTTTAAGACTATCATGATCAATTTTTACCTTGAAGTGTCTTCCCATTATGTAAGTTCACCATTTGTTTAGTGCATGTAATATTGCTAACATTTCCTTCTCATAAATAGGTTTCTGTAAATACTTTCCTTTGATTGGACAACTTTCAAAGGCAATGGGTCTTCCTTCTTGCATTAAAACATCACCAATTCCATTTCCTGAGGCATCACATTCCACAATAGAGGTTTTTGTGAAGTCTGGTGTAGCTAAGACCGGTGCTAGGCACATTGCCTCTTTAAGATGTTCAAAGGCCTTAGTTTCTTCATGAGTCCATGAAAATGCATCTTTCTTCAGTAATGTTGTTAGAGGTGCTACTATTCCCCCATAATTCTTAACAAACTTGTGACAATACCCTGTTAACCCGAGAAATCCTCGCAACTACTTTATGGTTGTGGGGACTTTCCATTTCTTAATGGCTTTAATTTTTTTAGGGTCTACCTTAACACCCTCGTGAGATACAATATGACCCAGATATTCCACCTCTTGTATTCCAAAGAAACATTTGGATGTTTTTGCATATAATTGTTTCTCCTGCAATTGTTTGAGCACCCTGTCAACATGTTGAACATGATCCTTCCAAGGCCTGCTGTATATTAGTATAACATCAAAAAATACTAGCACAAATTTTATAAGGAAGGGTTTGAAAATGGAATTCATCAACCCTTGAAGTGTAGAAGGTGCATTGGTAAGGCCAAAAGGCATGACCAAAAATTCATAATGACCCTCATGAGTTTGAAATGATTTTTTCAGAATATCTTCAGTCTTCATTCTAATTTGATGATATCCTGAACGAAGATCCAACTTGGTAAAATAAATTGCTCCATGTAATTCATCCAATAATTCATCAATCACAAGAATGAGAAATTTATCTTTAATGGTGAGCTTATTGAGCTCCCTATAATCTGAACGCATGCACCATGATCCATCCTTCTTGTGTACCAATACTACAGGAGCAGAGAAATAACTTTGACTAGGTTGAATTATACCCACCTCTAGCATTTCTGCAATCATACGTTCAATTTCGCTCTTTTGGACATAAGGATATCTATAAGGCCTGATGTTTGGAGGAACACTTACTGGAATAAAATTAATATCATGACCATGATCACGAATAGGTGGGAGTCCTTTGGGAGTTTCAAACACCTTGGAATGATTGTCCAAGACTTTTTGGAGATCTGTAGAAATAGATGATTTTGATGTTGGAACTTCTAGTGAGCATAATTGTGCGATTACGCCTGGTTGTTCTTTCTTTATAAGCTTTGTCATGACATTAGAACTTATTATCTTTCCCGGCTTCCTTACAATACCCCGTAATTTGACTTCCTTTCCTTCTAAAAAAAAATTCAAGAAAATTTCTTGAAAATTAAAAGCTACCGTCCCCAAAGATTGTAACCATTGTAATCCTAGTACAACATCATCACCTCCCATAGGAATGGAAAGCATTGAACTATTCGAAAATAAATATTCCCCCATGGTTAGCTTGATATTATGGCATTTTCTAGAGCAATTTATAGTTCCTCCATTTGCAACCATCACTTGACATTCTGGTGCTGGGTATAGGAAACAATTCAATTCCTTCAATAAACACTATTAACTTTTTCTTCTTGATATGTCCTTATATCTTGAGAGTTTGAGGAGTGGTAATGCCTACCAATGCATTACACGATATGGTCAGACTCATTTCTTCCTCTTCTAGGGTTGGTTCCTGGTGTATATCCTCTTCTTGTTCATTTTCTTCTTCCTCTTCACAATCTATGTAAAATAATTTCTTCTCAGCACACTTATGACCCTTAGTGTATTTGCTATCACAACTGTAGCAAAGCCCTTTTGCTCTTTTTTCTTCCAATTGTTGTGGTGTCAACCTTGTAGGTTGTGGAAATCTAGGCGTAGCAACACTTCCTTCTTTATAGAATTGAGTGGTAGGCTTCCTTGTCGCCATAATTTTACATTCAACTTTTCTTGCCAACCTGAATGCCTTCTCCAATGAATTAGGTTCCAAAACGCGAGCTTCATGTTGGATGTTATCGTTTAAAGTACCTATGAAGAGATCAATCCTATGTTCCTTTGGAATATAAGTTACCCTTATATTCAATTTTTGGAAGTCCTCAATGTGTTCCCCCACTGAACAATTTTTTTTGAGATTTATCAATTGGCTAAAGAAAGTGTTGCTCTTTGTGTCCTCATAATGTGTTATCATTTCTAAAAAGAGAATCCATACAGGTGAAATAGATTTATAGAAGAGAGGAATAACCCGTTTTTGAGTTTTTTTTTACTAACCCAACGTTTCGAACTTCCTAAGTGAGTCCATCATCAGGGGTAAACGCCAAATGTTCTTTGAAATTTTGGGAGAAAAAGGGTGAAAAAATGGAGGAATAAATAGTGAAAGGATAGGAGTTATTAGGGAAAATTTTAAGAACCCCCCTAAATTTATATATATAATAAATAGGCAAATCCCCATGATACATAGGAAAAATGGAAGGCGATTTTATTAATAGTATAATATGTATATATATTTTTTTGGCGAATCTCTCATGAGATTATATTATCCTGTAAAATCATGGAGAATCACCAGTACAAATGGCGAATCACAACTACAAAATGGTGAATCGTTGTCTAGTGGAGTTCGGGGTGTTGGTTCCAATGAAGATATGGTAATTGAACCAGGAGTATAAGGAAGAGAACCACCGAGACCAAGCATGGCACATGGTGACTCGTGAGGGAAGTAGTTCTCGTGTAGTTTGGAAAACATGTTCTTCTAGTTCTGCTAAGCGTAGTGTTGTTTCTCATGCTACTACTAGCACTGATATTGAGGTTGGAGAGGAGTTTGAGGAAGCATGGAAGGTAGCAGTGGTGGATAATTACAAAGAGTACCCCATGATGGGCTCCATTTTTCCCTTTGGTATTTGTGCCTGCAAGAGCTTCTTTCCATTGAACCAACAATTAGCCGTTCAACCAACAATCAACTTGACTGAGTTGATTAGGTACGAGTAAACTTAGACTAATATTCAAAACTATGCTTTGCACTATCCCATATTTATCACACTAATGCTACAAAACATTATGTATTTGCACCTAACTCTCAATAATTCTTTTCCAAGAAAAATCTATAATAAGAAAAATATTTTACTATATTATAAAAGGTGAAGATGTCGAAATCATGCCACAAAGTGAAAGGAAATAAAATATCTTTCCTCAAACCACCAAATATATAAAGAAAACAATAATGATTATAATAATAGAACTAGATCTATCAATCTATCGATCTATGCCTGATATGAGAACCATAAGCATTCAAGAGACTAATTTCAAACTCAACAAAATCCTCTAAACAAGCAACAAACAAACCACTAAAATTTTCAAAGATATCAAGGCTAGACATTAACACAATTTCATTACTTGAATAAGCCCATTGTTGCTTAGCGTTAGACTTCTTAAATTATTTCTTTATCATTTAATACTACGACACTATCTATGTGAAAAGAAATAGGTCCCAACTTCATCAAATCCGACTTCATTTCCAATCAAAGATCAAAACTAGCTTCATTTCCAATACCAATATAAAATCACACATTTTCCAAATATCAATAATTATTTTCCAAGAAAATATAAAACTCGAAACTCAGCAAAATTCCCCAAACACAAGCAACATATATACCATTAAAATTTTCCAAGATGTCAAAGCTAGACATCAAGGTAGTTTCATTTACTTGAATGAGCCCATTGATGCTTTGTATTAGTCTTGTTAAATTAGTTATTTATCATTTAATACTAGTCAAACACTATCTATGTGAAAAGAAATAGGTCCCAAAATCATCAAATCCAGCTTCATTTCCTGTCACAAATAAGAAACAAAAAATGTAAGGATTAAATATGAAACATCAATCTTAAAATAACACACATGAAAGAAATGTAGCTGCAATGTTACAATGAAAAATACAAAATATAGAACCCATTTTTACCTGAATTTGACATGTAGTAATCTTGCATGATCAACGGAACATGTATACCAAAATAAGAGTCTTAGGGTATTTCAATTTCCCAATTCTCATCTTGGTCATCATTTTCTACATTGTGAACTTGATCTTCTCCAGATGTACTGTCATTATGAGCCTCCAAAACATTATGTTCTGTATCAAGCTCATTAGATAAATTTTTTATATTGTTTTCTCCCCTTCTATCACAATCTGATCGCCAAAGCGCTAGTGCTCTTTCATATGGAAAATTGTCAACGTCATACTTTGTTACATATAATCTTAAACATGTATCCACATGTTTATCAAGCTTGTTCCTCAACTTTGACTTCAAAAATGATAGTGCACTAAACATTCTCTCATCCTCCACTGATCCCAAAATTATGGTTTGACACAAATCTGCTAATTTAAAATATTCTGATATGTTTTCTTGCAGGTATTGGCTAGCACTTAAAGTATTCCATAATCTTGTTATAGCACTGTTTTCATTAGGATTCTCCAAAAAAGGATATTACTTCCACATTGTTTTAGCAAAGTGTCCACCTTGTTGATACAATTTTGATGAATCTAAAATACCTTCAATCTGTTCTCCATGTGTCGAGACTTTCTTGCAAAAATGGTCTACTAAACATTTTAATCTCTTTTGAAAATCGGCTTTTAAATTTCTTGGGCATTGACAATTGTTCCAATATTGAGGGTATACCATACACATGGCCTCCAACAATTCAGCTCAAGGAAATCGTTCTCTTATCTCTGATGATAGTGATCTTGCAATTTCTATCAAATTTTGTCTCACTGAGATCACAATATTATCAAATTGGTCTCTTGACACGGGGCAATCTTTGGTAATTCGTCCTGTCTTACTAATATAATGAAAGGGGACCATATACCCATGCACTGTGATACATAGTATCCCTTTTTCATCAAACGTCAAATTTTTTTTAGTATTTTCTATATTGATGATCTTAGTCCAACTTGTAAACTCTAGACCAGTAAAAGAGTCCGGCATCATATACAAATTATCCAATGCAAGGCATGTTGACTTTCTCGCATTTGTGTATTCGGCAATATACATTGTGCGATTCTGAGAAATTTTCACGAGGACATTCATTTCATGTAGCATAGGAAGAATTCCAGCCAATTTCAATAATTTTTCTATATCAGTTAGTCGAAAAAGAAGATCTTGAGCTTTGTCTACATTGTAGCGATTTTCATACATCAACCCTATCAAAGATTTGAACTCACTAAATAGTCTTTGAGCTGGTCCATTTAATGAGATCCATCTTGTATCAACATCTTTCAGTAGTTTTTTTCCATCCGTAACACCATCTGCAAATTGTTGAAACTCTAAATATCATTTGGGACTACGAGAAAAGTATGCATGAGTCTCACGTACAAGATCTTCAACTTTTGAAACTAATGGAAACTTGCTTACTATTTTAAATGCAAGATTCATCCCATGAGCCATACAATGAATATTAATCATATATGGCGAAGCTGATAGTTGTAGTCTAACACAAAGACCATTCCTTTGTCCTTGCATTACCGATGCTCCATCCGCTCCAACACATACCAACTTTTTTGCAATCATTAAATGATCCATACCACTTTCCTTCAAAGTATTAAGAACAAGTTCATAAATATTTTCAGTTGTAGAAGTCTCTCTCATATTTTTAATCCCAAGTAGATAGGAATGCCTAATATGGTCATTAACCATATAAATTCTCATGCAGATCCATGAAGTATTATCAATGGCTATAACCTCATCCAAAGACAATGCCAAAAACCTAGCATTTGCAATCTCCTGTTTCAAATCATCAATTTCTACTTGAGCTAGATATCTTGCCCATTCCCAACCACTAGTTACGGACCAATGAGAAGATGGAAAGTTTGGCACGTGAAGAAAGGACAAAAATTTCATCTGATCTGGATAATCTGTCATAGGACGACCTTTACATAAGATGTGAAATACAGTGCTCAATTGTATCATCTTGGATAACAAACTTCTTTCCATCGTCTTTTCAAATTGAGATATAATGGTTCCTCCACTTGCCTCAAGTTTCTTCTTATTTATTAAATATTTTTTGTATTCTTCCACACATTGGCTATGTCAGCATTCCTCCAAAGATTTCCATCTGACAATAGATTTCTCTTTACCATTTACAATTTTCTTTTCATAAACCTTTCCTGCATGCTTTTGTATTGTATCTAGCTTCATCTAAAATTTCACTACCTTGCAACTTTTCCAACTACACACAAGACATTTAACTTCTCATAAATCCTCATTTGTAGAAGGTATTTCTTCAATAAATGGAAAACTTGAGAGCCAATCATCTTGGAATTTTCTCCCTATGGTCCACTGGCCTTTTTTCCTTTTCCATGAATGGTTTGTGTCACCTTCCAAGGAAATATCTTTAACATTTTCATCATTAATTTCTGTTGAAACTGCATTTATCTCACCTTGATCACTTGAGGAACCTATTATTTCATCCATCATATGGATATCAGATGCATTTTCACAAGAGTTAACATCTCTCTCAGTAACAAATTGTTCAAAGGAGCTTGAAGCATGAAGAGAATGTGTATTCTTGGATTGAGACTTTTTAAAGTATGATAATACATCAATTTGCCTTGATAGTTTCTTCCCAGGATTAGATTTTGACATCTCACTGAATATTCTAGAAGTAAAATTTCAAATCGATCTAGAAACCTGCATCAATAGTTTTCAAGAGTTGATAATTACTAGATTTGTAAGTAGCTTTCAAAGTAAAATAAGTGTAATGTTCACAAAAACCATTATGCAATTTTTTATTAAAATGTTGTGCCAAGGCCCAAGCCCAAAAGAAAAAATAAATCATTATACACAAAACAATAACATCATGATTCATCATCTATAAAACAAAGAACATCATTCAAATATAAAATATAAAAAAATTTCCACTAAATTAAATCATATCTCCAAATCACCTAATGAACACTTGAAAGCTTTAAACAAAACAACAAAATATTACAATAACTTTAATCATCCTTTCCAAAACACCTCTCCCTTAAGTTGTAAAGAATTGGTTATAAGAAGTTGAAACATATCCTCTATCATTTTCCATGATAAAAGTGAGGAAGGAAACTAGTCAATTACTAGTGATTCTTTTACTTATCAATGGAAAGAAATCCCTTAAGACATTGTCCTCCTGTTGACCATAGTTTCCTTTCCATAGTGAAGCACATCCAGTATGGCCATGAAATAACCTAAAAATACTCAAATCTTTTCCATGATTTGTAAACACACGGGTGCCATGTAAAGTTTCAGGCCCAAAAAAGCACATTTGGGATCCCATAAGCCAAAATTAGTTATTGTATCAAACATTTAAAACTCCTAATTAGCACTTAGTGTTTTTTATTTAACCAAGTTCCATTGAAATAACAGTCATAGGATGTTACCAAAGAGTTAACCAATAGATAAATGCACACCACAAATCATACATTCATTGGAACTTCCCCTCCCATGAATGACCATCTAAGGGAAAGGGGAAAAAAAGAAGAAAAGAAGTCAGCAAATCACCACAGTAAGCCAATGATTCTTAGTGTCAAATCATTGGAAACTACAAATCAAGTGAAAATTTAACCCATGCATCCATGGGTTGACGAAAAGAGTTTATAGAGGCCACAAGCTAATCATTCTACGAGTCTACCCAAATCTGACACAAACTCCTAAAACTTGTTGATTAGAAATTCCCCAAGAAATTTCACTTGGTTCATGAGAGAATGAAAGACGAGTGAAAATATCCTTCCATGAATGGATATCACTCTCCAAAATCATTTTGGGCATATTCCAATATGTAGGAGCCAGGGAAACATGGTGCATAACAACAATCTATTGTGCCTGAATTTAAACCGCATCAAGGGAACATTTGCACTCTTCACACATTGAACATTGAAGACAATTAATTAATGCCTGACATGACCATAGCAACAAAAGCATCAAGCAAAGGTTATAACAAGATTATGTGAAAGTGAGAAAGAACACCCATCATGAAGCATCAAGTAATATCATCCACAACATCAACATCACTGTTGGGCAGATTTTGATCGCCTTCGCCTACTAGAAGTAACTTCTGGTGGTAAAGGTGGTTTTAAAGCTAATATACGTGAACGATGGGGGGTAGGATTATGTTCTTCCACGATTGCTGATTAATTTTAACCAAAAATAAATAAACAAAAAGAGGGTAATGCTAGGCAAAAGGGTTTACCAGTAAACTATGAACTGCAGAATACCTCCTGGCAAGCCAAGAAGTACAGGCAGGAAATCTCCCCGAATGCTGTGTTCGATGTATCACAATTTAAAGGCGGCCGACTCGGTTCACTATGGATGGATAGCACCTAAAAGTTGTCCTCCCAAATGTATCCGAAGGTACATGGAGGCCCAAGTCCGTATTAGCGTTGTCTGATGCGAAACCGCACAATGAGAGCACCACCTATATACTTATCGTACTATAACGCCGCCCCGAGGGACGTGCTATGATATACTTAAGTACGTGGGGTGAGATATCACACTCGGAATGTATCACAGACAAGTTAACGACAGCTACTATGTTTTACGACACCGTAACACGTCTCTAGCCTAGACCTTATAAATGTTATCGTTATGGTTCCAATGCGTTTTTAGATAAATTGAGATTAATTTTATGTTGATCTTGCTTAACAATTTTCCTTTCAATGGTACTGTGATGATTATGTAGAAATTCCTAAATGGAAAATAAGAATGATAAGCAAACTTTTCACTTTTAGTTTTTCAATGAAAGACCTAGCTACAAAGGGAAGAGAGCAAATAATTTTGTGAGCAAACAAATCAATGAACAAAATAAAACATTGAGCACAAAACTAAATGTAGATTTCCTAATGTTCCTTTTTTGCAAAAAACACACAATCCTACATGCAAATGCAAGTTTTTCTTTTCAGTTCCTTTAATGTTATGAATGCAAAAAAGAAACTAAGTGCATCAAACAAATGCTTTTTACTTTTCGAGAAATGAAGAATATGAACGACAATTATATAACTGCCATCATTTCCAGAGTATACATGCCATTTACAAAATGTCAAGGAACTAGATTAAGAAGAGATATCTCAAAGATCGAATTAAAAAGGAAAATAAAACAATCATCATGATACAAGAAACAAAAATATCAAGTGAAAGAGTTTAGGAAATAGCATCTTCGTGTTGGAGGAGATGTGAATATGTAGCCTTAGATTTTAGATGACGTGTTTGGGGTTTGTTAATTCTCTAAAACCCTTAGGAAATATCCTTCCATGAATGGATATCACTCTCCATTCACTATTGAGAGTAGCATAAAATACTACGATGTTGGATTTCATCACCAACTAGTGTTTTTAGTGCGGGAATCTACTATTTTTGTGTGGTTTGATCTCTTAGATTTTATAGGCATGTGATCATTTGATTGTTTCTTTAGTGACCTTAGGATTTTTTATTGAAATTTTCTTTGATTGTGTGTGTTAATCATTTTTAATCGTGGCTGAATTACCAATACAATTGCGTAGGACTCAGAGGAAACCCCTGAGTATACACCAAGCCAATTAGAAAGAATTAAAACTCCGATGCCACATACTATCAGTAGAACTGGATCAACAGAACAAGGAGAATCATCCGTAATTACTCATCCTGATTTTGAAGTAAATCAACTGCAATTAGCAGAACATACTCCACAACAAATTTCAATTCTGAATTAACTGGAGTGGGGTCTCACATTAGGTACCTAAGGCTCCTATAGTACAGACAATGGCCATGGTTCAATGTTTCAAACAAATCTTAAATCTGCATGGATGCCATGTGAAGAGTATGAAGGGATAGTTCCTTAGAAGCCTTTCATTCTTAAGACCTCAAATTTATTTTGGATTATAGTTATACACATAAAAATCTTGTTACAAAAAGCATAAACTCTCATAGACCAATGGTCCCATTTCCTCTTTATATTTGCTAGGGAAGAAATTATGCAAATACTAGTATAGATTCTCTGTAACTCTAGATCTATTAAGCAACAAAAGGGATAAATATCAAATAACTTCTCAGGCTTAAAAAAATAGAGGGTCAAGTGGATCTATGCTAGTTTATATATATTTGTAACATTAAACATCAAATATGAAATACTTTCCATGTTATTTTATCAGTGTCCATGTCTATTACAATGATGTCTCTGCCACCCAAGCTTTAATGCACCTCACTTTTTGTCGGTGCAACTAGAGATATAAAATGTAGTTAGTTATATTATTGTTTAATACTTTTAGGATAGAATTAATTGTTTATTCCCTATATGCTTTGCATGATAAATGAATGCCTTTTAATGTTTTTCCAATTTAGTCTTTTTACAGTGAAATCGAGTACCACATAAAACAGCATGAAAGAGGAGGATAGACCTTTGCTAGCTAGCTTAAGTGTTGTATCCGCTGACCCAGATGACATTGAGCACCAGCTACTTGCCAAGGTATCCCTTCTTGTGAAATTAGCTTAATAAGCTTGCAAGATGATCTTATATCTTGTAATTGATATGTACTTAGTCTTCTAGAGTGTAACACATGCATTTTATTTTTTTGTTAAATGTAGCTCATTTTCCTGTATTTCTTCCCACTTTTCATTATACTTATTGGTATGATAGGATGAGAACAGAGCTCATGAAAACATCAGTCAACTTGCACAGGTAAGCGATGGTGAAAAAAATTCTGAAAGAGAAGAAGGTGATCAAGAAAGTTTGCTTACAAAGGTCCAAATTCATGCTCAATTAAGGGCAGTGGAGGCTGAAATAGCTGCAGTTTCAGCTGGCCTTGAAATAGTTCAAAGCATTGTAGGAAAAGATTCATAGAGTTTAGAAGGTGAAAAGGATGAAAATGATCAAGACTTAAGTGAACACAAGCGTTTTGTAGTGGATGGAGGAGTGCTTCAACGAGCATTGGCTACTGAAAGGCTTAGAAGCCTTAAGCAGAAAAGAGGACATCTTAAGGAACAACTAAAAGCTTTTGCGAGAGATGGAAAGACATGGGAACTTGAGGAACAAAAGGTGCTTCTGAATTCAGTGAAGAATAAAGAAGAAACAGTGATCAATAGAACTAGACGTCTGTTGGATAAGCCAACAAGAGGGAAAAGGAATAATTTTTCATTGCAGGAGGATGATGAGTTTGATGCAGCAACGTCAGGGCTCATCGAAACTGTAATTTTCATTACCCTTTAGTCCTATATTAGTATCAGATGTCTAAAATGCAATACAAATACTTTTGAACTTTATTTTAAAAGAGTAAAACTCAAGGGCAGTAAGCAAAGTTCTATGTTTTCTGTGTTATATCATGCATCTTGAAGATAGTTTTGTACTATAGATAACATAATTTTGAATATTTGAATGAGATACCTAGCGATTATTTTCTTTGGTAGGAACGTAATAAGCTTGTTCGTAAAGGAGTGTTGACACCTTTTCACCAAGTCAAATGTTTTGAACGCCGTGTTCAAAGGTCTCGCCCAACGGAGGATGATGGGGACAAGTTTTCCTTAAATTCTATCTCAAAAGCTTCCAGATCATTGTCTGCACTCTCAATAGCTCGACATTCAACAAATTTTCTTTATGCAACATATTTACCTAAATTGAATCCTCTCACGCATGAATTCTGAAGGCTTAGAAGGCCTATCAATATTCAGAATCCAACGAGGTTGAGAAACTTCCAAAGGATCAAACAAACCATTTAAGAAAGAAAAGAAGATGACCTGTACCTGATCAATACTAGAGGAAAGCTACATCAAGCGATGATGAGCCATGGAATGATTCTAATCACCATGAAAGCTATGGCAAGCAGATCAGAAATCTTTTGTTTATTTCAAAGCATGTAGGAAATCATCTAGATGATATTATGGTATTTTGAAACTTGATACTTATATCAAAATGAGTTCATAATCACATTCTTATAATTTTGTAGGTGTGCTTATGTGGCAAACATATAGATCCATGCCTTCTGTCATGTTCACATATTCAAATCTACATTATTGGCTTTGGGTACCAGGCCCTTGGATCTGTCCAGATCCTGATACTGATACAACTTGGATATAGTCTGAATCCAGCTGGAATATGCATTCATCTTGGAAATTGGTTGGATACATATGGGCTATATTCTGGATAAATCCTCAATCGAATCTCACACAGTATCCAGTGGAAGAAAAGAAGGAAACAAACCAATAACAATAACTTAACAAAAAAAATGCTATCTTGATTGTTTACATTGATATATATATATATATATATATAGATATATATATATATATATATATATATATATATATATATGTTTTGTAGATATTTTCAGCTGTATATATTTATAAATACATATTATAAATAGATTACACAAGTATCTTTATGATAAGTATCAATATAAAAATAAATGTATTTAATTGCACATGGTGTGTGTTGTGTGTGTGGATGTCTTGGTATTCTTTTTTCCATGGAAAAAACTATAGATTTGTATTCAAGAAGAAAGTTACCTTCTGAAGGTGCTCAGAGCACTGATATCAAATAAAAGATGATAAACAATCCAGCTGAGAAAATTCTTCTACCTATATTATCTCCTGTACTGGGATAACACTACAAAACAAGAGATAGCAGTCCTGTCATCTGGGTTAATGTCCTATATTTGTCTGAAAGATGTGCTTGAAGTGGTTGATCACCATGCTTTGCAAGTTCTTTGTTTCCTCCCTTATTGTGATTGGTGACTCTGGGATATGACAGTTCTATGTAGTTATAGGGAATATTGCAATGTAAAATGTGAGTGAAACCTAGAAAAAAATTATAAATATCAATCTTCTTAGGATTACCACTTTATCTTACTAAAGTTGAAAATATTTTGAAACTTTTTTGTCCTTTCGAAATCTATTTTTTCCTAACAGTTAATGGTTTTACTGTTTTGGTAGAAGACATATTGCAAAAAAAGAATGATAGGAATAAACAACAGGAAGGTTCAGATTTAGCAGACTATGATTGCAAAGTTGAAGGTTGTGAGGAAGATATGGATGATGTTGGCAGTATTGAGGAAGACATTGTAACTCTTGAAGTAGGATTCAAAATTCCTGCTAAAATCTTTGACAATAAATTTGATTATCATAAAACAAGAGTAAAGTGGATATGGGAGTTACATAGATAAAGGGCAGGAGGAATAATAGGAGATGAAATGGGTCTTGCAAAAACTATTCAGGTGATAGCCTTTTTGGCAGCTCTGCACTTCAGTGGTATGTATAAACCCAACATAATTGTATGCCCAGTAACTCTCTTACACCAATGGAGACGAGAAGTCCTAAAGTGGTACCCACACTTCCATGTTGCAATATTGCACGATTTTGTTCCAGTATCTTCCTGGAAGACAAATAAAGAAAAACAAAAAAAGGGTGATGATGAAGATGAACCCTTATTACTCAGTGACAAGGAGGAATTCTAGCCTGTTAAAGGTCCAAACAAGTGGGATATTTTAATTAGCCGTATAATAGAATCTTGGTATGGGTTTCTCATCACTACTGATGAACATATTTGTCTTCTAAGGGAAAAATTACTGGACATGGAGTTACATGATCAACAAACCTGAAGCAAAATTGGAACAGATTTAGGTTCAAAGACTATGGGAGACATGTGCTTAGAGGTTTGACCTAGGCATCCTACAATCTTCAACAGTAAATAAAAGAGAGGGAGCTTTCACATAGGTAACCTCAAAAGAACATGATGAACATTTTGTTCAAGGAAGATAATGAGATAAAAATATCAACGACTATGATAACATTGGTGACTACGTAATAATCTTTATTCATTAACCTAAACAAGATAAAAAAAGGATAATTTACTCAATTTAGCATGCATCAATGCTATCCACACTAAAAGAGAACTATCCACATCAATACTATCTCTGATGCAACTAGAGATTATGCTCTTCTAGACAAATATGCCCAACAAATTTTGGTTTCCTAGATGTCACAGGAGTTTTTGCTTTGTAGCTATAAGAGGCCTGTGCACATTATGGCTGTTGCTTGTTAGCTTCAGTTTACAGTAGTAATTTATGTGTCTTGTGACTTTGAGGATTTGACACCTCAGCTCTGTCATTTACATGGGTATACTTGTTCTCTTCTCACTCGGAGTTGAGATCCCCTTGTTGTGTAGGGTTTTTTTCATTCACAATGCAATGCCCCAATCTCTGATCAAGAAAGACAATTTTATCACAATTGTATCCTCAAGAGCATAGTCACCCTAACTCATCACAACCATTGGTGCATTCTTTTCATGTACTTGAAGATCCACGAATAGAATAGTGGATGGATCGATTTGTTGGGACATTTTGAAAACACATGACCAGATGTTCTTGCTGTAAAATCAGATTGACACAGTTTTGGGTAGATGCTTGTAGTGCATTTTGACTTGATGAGCCCACCCGATTGTACAAAAGACATCAAAATTTTGAAATATATTTTGCTGAAAGTTTCAGAAATACTTACCAACACATCAAAATTTTGAAATATCTTTTGCTGCAAAATTTCAGAAATACTTACCAACATCATCTTGAAACAAAGATCTGGTCCATTGAAACTATGATGCATAGCTATCATGAAGATTTGATGGATTATTTATTTGAGAAAGGGAATGAAGGTGCATACCGTTGGACAAACTGGCGAAAATCGCGGTGCCTCTGTGTTATTAGTCGGCGTTGGAGTCTGAAAGCGAGCTTGTACATGTGCTTGAGGCCGAGCACATAGGCTGTGGCGAGTGTTATCTCCCACAACACCATCTCTTTCGAAGTGTATCTCGATTCTCTGCTATATACGAACTATGGGAGGCCCTAACGGACCAGAGAGGGTTGGCCTCGCTCAGCCAGCAAGAAGATCAGGATTCGGTGTGCACAAAGCCCATCCACCTCTCCGAACCAGTGAAAAAATGGGGTGAATCACTCTAACCCCTCCCTCCGATCCTGTAAATCCAAGCGAATGCCATGGAAATCTGGAAAATCGGGGGTGAATTTCATGTTTCCAGTTTTTTGCGCCCTTTTTTTGGTGGGCTAATATTTAATAATTAATTAGTTTTAAAATATTTATTGGGCTAACTTTATTAAACTATAAAAAATTGGGTTTTATATAAAAAATTTGCCCTAATAAAATTTAAAATCCCTTAAAATTCGCCTTTGGGCTAAAATTCGCCCCTAAAAGTTTCCATGGGAGTTATAAAGGTCGATTTTGATGAAAGATGTATTTTATTAATCTAATTTTAATTTAGTTAAAATGATTTAATTGAATTATGTTATTGATTGTTAGGATTAAGTCTTTATTTAAAAAATAATTTAAATAATTAATTAAACTATTATTTTAATTAGTTTTAATTTGATTTATATATTTTTATTGATGTTATTAAATTAAAAAATTAAACAAATTCAATTTAATTTTAATTAAATGAGATTAAGTTTTTTTTTTTTTGGGTCCTTATATTAGTAGAAAATTGTTTAATTTAATTTAATTTGATTTATTTATATTTATTTATTATTATTTATTTTATTATTATTATTATTATTATTATTATTATTATTATTATTATTTATATATTTATTTTATTTTTATTTTTTTATTTTTTTTATTTTTTCAAGAGATGGAAAGTGTTAAGCTAAGTTGGCCTTAACAAGTTGATTGTTGTATTTAATTAATTATTTATAAATTCTTCTTTATAGTTTGTTTATTTATTTAATGACTTATTTTATTCAAACCAAGTTAATATTTATTTAATGTCTTAAGAGGAGTGATGTAATAGGGGTTTCCAAATGTTGCTAATGATGAGACCATCATCACGATTCAAGTTGTTTTTCCTTTTCTCAATTTCGATGGCCTCTTTAATTTTTCTCTTTAGGTAATGGTCCTCTTTAGCGACAAGTTTGGCATCTTCTATATGTATGTAATGTGAGGATGAGAAGGTATGTTCTGCTAAGGCGGATTTGGCAGTTCTATTCCGAGATAGGTCAGCAGCGTGTTATTTTAGTCTAATGCTAAGGGATCTACCTGTTTCACCGATGTATTCTTTCCCACAAGAGCAAGGTATACTATAAACTCCTTTTAGTAGCCTAGGGTTTATAGGGTATTTAGCAAAGTCTACCATATTTAAAATATTATTGGGAGGAGTGAAGGCAATATTAATGTTATGTTTGTTAAGCATTCTAGAGATTTTATCGGTAGTTCCTTTTATGTAGGGCAAGGAGATTTTAGGTATCTCAAATGCTATTTTTAAGTTACTTTTATTAAGGTTTTGGTGAATGGTTTTGTTAATGACATGTTTGTTATATCCATTTTGTTGAAATACATGGCGGAGATGGTTTATCTCATGTTCTAGGTGCTGAGAGTCTGAAATTCTGGAAGCCCTAGTTGTAAGGGTTTTTATGATACTGATTTTTTGATTAGGGTGGTGATGTGAGTCAGCATGAAGGTATCTATCTATGTGGGTCGTCTTTCTATAGACTTTAGTGATGATTTTTCCTTCTTTTTTTGTTAAAAGGATGTCTGGGAAAGGTAATTGGTTGTCCTTTTCAATTTCCAAGGTGAATATGATGTGATTCGAGAGACTATTAATGTGAGCTAAGAAATTATTTAATTTTAATATACCATGGGTCCATTTAGAAAAGATATCATCCACATATCTTTTCCATTCTTCAGGGGTGAATGGAAAGGATTTGAGGGCTATTTGCTCAAAATGTTCCTCTGTAAAAATTAACCAAGTGACAATTTTTTTATGGGAGCAAAGCCATCGATACCATACAAATGTATTTTGTTCTAAATGTAAAGTTTCAATGCATACCTTTTGTGTGTTTTTCACATTATTGAGATCAAAATATTTCTCCATCTGTAGTATCCATGTTACAGGATCCTTTCCATCAAACTTCCTCATATCCATTTTTGGAATATGGTGGTTCTTCCCTCCAACATTAGAGTTTATGAAATCACGATTACCATTTATTTTGTTCTCATCATGAGTTTCCTCTACTATCTTTTCACCATTAGGAAAATTTTCTTGTATCAACTTTGTCAAACCTTCCATGTCTGCTTTTATATCATTCTTCATGTTTTCCATCTTAGCTTCCATGTCATCCATCTTAGATTCCATGCCAGCTTCCATGCCATTCTTCAAACCATCCATCTTAGATTCCACGCCTTTCTTCAAACCATCCACTTAGTTTCCATGCCTTTCTTCAAAACTTCCATGTCATTTTTTGTTTCTCTTTGCGAGAGCGAAATTTGTTACACTTGCTCTTGTAATTTTGATATGTCATGTTGTCATTCTTTGTCTTCATGAGTCATAGTAGAGCCTTCTAAAGGTTTAATGGGTGTTGAATTCTTTTTAGGGGCCATTTGAGAATCCAATACTTATATCTATTCTATAATATTCCCTTGAAATCAATTCAACTTGATTCTTCAAACAAGACTTATGCAATTCAGAAAAAAAATACACACCTTTTACTTGCTTTTGAGGAGCTCGATATTGAAATTGACTTATCTCTATACTTGAAAATCCTCAATATCTAAAATTCAGCCTTGTAGTAGTCCTCTGAAGCTTCTTTTAAATTCCACAGGTCTTACTTGATTTTGATTCTTCAAGACAAAGTTATGTCCAATCTCCCACAATGACCTAATTATGGACTGGTTTAGTAGAGCAAATTTGTACGAATTGCCACGTGTCACTATTTGTTCATTTGGCTCTGAAATTTATGGAAAGGAAACTAAAGTCTGTGTACTTCCAGTCACTTTTTACAGAATTCTAATCCGATGCTCGGACAAAGATTTATGAAGATTTTCCCACGATCACCTCTTTGAGATGAAATTCAGGAGCTTGAAAAAGACCTAACTTCCACATATCATATATCCGAAAATGTTGTGAATCAACCTCTGAAATTTTGCAACGATGTTCCTCAAGATTTTGGCTTCACACTATAAAAATTCCAGCTTCTGAACCTTCATAGAACAAAAATTATAGTGAAAATTCCTCTATGACATTTTTTAGTGAAATTCAGGAGCCTCCAAAAATCCCTAACTTCCACAAATCATATCTCTAAAAATATTGACAAAAAAGCTCTGAAATTTTACGATGATGTTCCTTAGGATTTTGGCTTCACACTCTAAAAATTTCAGCTTCTGAAACTTCACAGAAAAAATTTATAGCGAAAATTCCACGATGACTTGTTTGGAGCAGCGAAACCCTAGAATCCAAAGCTCTGATACCAAATGTTGGGAAACCAGCTCCAAAAAGAGAAGAAAAGAGATATCAATGCCTTATAAATAAGCCACTTCGAGGAGGAAACCTCCAATACATTACATGAACGAAAAATTCTTGGATGATACAAATTACAAAACCTCCTTTCTATATATAAGAGTCCATGGGGCCATAATGTAATCCTAGCACACTTAACAATAATAATTTAAGGGCACAATAATAACAATATGGGGGTTACATGGGTACAATAATAACAATAAGGGGGTTACGCTAATAAAAATATGAGACTATACTAGTAATATAGGGACCTAACATATGTGGATGATATGTTGCTGGTTGGAAATGACAAAGAGATTATTCAAGATTTGAAGACCCAATTGTTCTCCAAATTCGACATGAAGGATCTTGGTGCTGAAAACTATATTTTGGGCATGGAAATTAAGAGAGATCAGGAAAATAGGAAGCTCTGGTTAAACCAAAGGAATTATGTAGACACAATATTGTAGAGGTTCAATATGAAATATAGTAAACTGATGAAGGTTCCTATTCCTATAGGTGTAAAGTTATCTGATGAACAATGTCCCAAGACACAAGAAGAAGAGGAGGATATGACCCATGTTCCATATGAAAGTGTAGTGGGCAGCTTGATGTATGCAATGGTCTATACTAGACCAGACATTGCACATGCAGTGGGAGTATTGAACATGTTTATGTCAAAACCAGGGAAGGAGCATTGGACAATAGTGAAGAGGGTTTTTAGATATTTGAGCAGCACTAGTGATTATGGTTTGTGATACCAGGGAAGACCAGGATTGGATATAGTTTTGGAAATCTGTGGTTTTTTTGATGCAGACTGGGCTAAAGATCTGGGCCAAATAAGATCTACAAGTGGGTATGTGTTAATCCTATTTGGTGGTGCATTCATTTGGATGAGTAAAAGAAAATTTGTAGTGGCTCTCTCAACTACAGAGGCAGAATACATGGTACCCACTCATGCAAGCAAGGAAGCAGTTTGGTTGCAGAGATTGCATTCAAGTATGGAGTTGGTGCAGAGAGCTATAAGGATAGATTGTGATAGCCAAAGTGAAATTTTCTTGGCTAATAACCATGATTATCATTCAAAGTCAAATCACATTGATGTTCAATATCACTTGGTGAGAGATATGGTTGAGGATAAAAAGGTGTTGTTAGTAAAGGTGGACAATTTGAAGAATGTTGCAAATTCATTGACGAAGCTTGTGAGCACTGAGAATTTCTCTTGGTGTAGAGAAATAATGGGTTTTTCAAAGATGGACTAATGACTAAGCTATCCCATGGCCCCCCGTGAAAAGAAAGCAACGAGTGTAATAATGTTGGGTGTGTATTATATTACTTCCACGAAAAAATATTTGGACCCTATTTTAGGTGGGTGGACCCACCTATGGTTTTTTTCATGGGTTTGCACAAGGTTTTGGGGCATGTTGGTTTTTTTCCCCTGGTATTTTGTAGATCCGGTCAAGGGAAATATGGTTATGATCTAATCAAGGGTTAATGGATTGGGGTTTATTAATGCTTTAGCATGTATATATATGTGTTGTAACACTAAAAGGAATATAATGAAAAATAAAGCTGGTAGTCCCAATTTTGGATTCAAAGGAAAAATCTTTGTGTATATCTGTTTTATGTTTTATGCTCTCGCTATTATTTATTTTATGTTTTTTAAGAATTTGTTTCCAAATAATTTATGTACAGGGTTAAAATCTACACAATTAGAGGGGGATTTGTTTCATTTTTTATCGAGCTTGACACATGAAAAGAACTATGATCACGATGACCTAATTCATTTTTTGACGAGCTTGACACATGAAAATAACTATGCTCATTAGGACCTATTTCATTTTTTAATGAGGTTGACACAATAAAAGAGCCATCCTCATAGGGACATGTCTCATTTTTTAACGCGGTTGACAATGTAAAAGAAATATTATCATGAGGACATGTTTCATTTTAAAATGAGGTTGACACATTAAAAGAACCATCCTCATAGGACTTGTTTCATTTTTTAACGAGGTTGACACAATAAAATAATTATCCTCATAGGGACCTTGATCATCCCTTCTAAGTGGAAGGAACACGTGCCAAGGGAAACATCTCAATCATGGCTTCCAAGAGGTCTTCATTAGAAGTAAGAATCATTCTCTAGAAATAAAAAAATGTGAAGAGAATAAATAGGGATAAGAAAATTGCATTCAAATACCCCCATAGGGTTCACCATGTCAATTACCAGATCTTAGTCAGAAGAGGTCGAGAAAACAGTGAGAGATTCACTTACATCGGTAGCTGAATGCATGGGACAAGTTGCCACATAATTAACCTGTGGTGGGGCATATACCACTTGCATATAAGTAAAATTAAAGGGTGTTGGATGGTTGGTATTTGAATCAAGACTAAAGGAAAGTTGTTCAATAGTCACAATGTTTCCATTGTGAGGGAAAGACATCATGCGAAAGAGTGTGGAGACGATAGATTTCATGGCATACACATAGTCTCACCCAAGGAGAAAATTGAAATCCAAATGGCCTTGGACTACCATAACATCGATACACACAGTTTTACCTTACAAGGTAATGGGAAACTTAGGAAGGTTTACTAGTGGTTATGTTAAAAGCCAAAATATTACATGTAATAGACACAAGCTAAGGAGAACCCAAAGCTCGCCAAGCAGTTGATGATAAAATACAAACAAAAACGCCTTCATCTTCATTTTTGCAGCACACATTTTTACCATAAGCCGTCACAATGATTTGGAAAGGGGTGGAATAAGGGAGACAAGGCTCTGTCAGTATACTCCAATCAAAGGAAATAACCTCAATACATGGAGGGGGTTCCGTGGAAACAGGTGAATAACCCCTTGTGTAGAAGAATATGAAGTAATAAGAAGAACCTGAGTGGTATGAATTCACTCTCTAAAGGGAGAGTGTGATTGACTAAAGAAAGAATCGATTCGACCATTTTATCAACCAATGGTTCATCAACCTGAGTGATATGGGTTTCACTCTCCAATGGAAGAGTGAGATTGACTGTACTTGGAATTATATCAATCACTTTGTCAACTGACGGTAGGTTGGGAGAAAACTTATGGTAACTAGTTGGAAGTTGTTGTTGAGAAATAGTAAGGTTTTCCAACAATTTTGAGTCTTCATCCATGTGAGGGAAAAGGTGATTTTGATGACTCACTTCACATAACCTACAATAAATCCCTAATTTACCTTTTTTCCCTGGAACCTTTAAATCACTAGTTGATGGATCAACAGTAAATTGATGAAAATATTTAGACCACACTTCTAACACCTTTGGAATATCAGGACAATCAATAAGAAGGTGGCTACCCTTACAAATCCTTAAAGGGTATTTGGGCTTGCAATGCATCTTGGAGGGTCCCTAAAAATTACCAATACTTACATCCAAGGTTGGTTGGTTTACTTATTTCTTATCTAGCTTCTTCTTCTTCTTCTTCCCTTTTCTCTTCTTCTTAGCCACCTTGTTACTAACATCAAGGTTTTTACCAAGAGAAGAATAAGAAAGGGAGGAAAACATGTTGGGCGAAGAAGGTAAAGGGTCAACATGAGATTGGTGATGTTGAGATGGTGAACTTTTTTAAATTGAAGTATCCGGTTGAGGTGGAACAATCTAAGTATTTAAGGCTAATGAGGTTGAAAACAATCATACCAGTAAACCTATCATGAATTCAGCAAGTGAAAAAGTAGCCATATAAGGAGGAACAACATTTCCAAAACAAGGAAAAGGACTAGGATTATCGTTAAGAGGGGTTCCTTGGTTGATAAATTCCGGAACTGTTTCCATTAGATTGAACTTTAGTGAATTTTATTAATAATTTTAACAATATTAACAATCCAAATTCACGATCCACGCCTAATATATGTAAAAAATAAAACAAGAAAATAACGTGCACTAATAAATATAAGGATTCAAACCATGCAAATAATATTTTCATACCGAAATGACTAGTTGGTGATGAAACCCAATGTCGTAGAGATCAATGTAAAAAGTGAATAGAGATAGAGTAGGTGGAATCATTTACGCTGAAATCCTTCTTAATGGGCACAATCTGGTGTAAATAAATTCACTTGTTCCATATCGAGTGAAGAATACCCTTCAAAAAGTTCCAATTAATTCTAATCAATTTTTTCGCCAGGTACAATGAGGACTTCCCCCCACTACCACCTTGGGGAAAATTGCTAAGACAATGGTCTCTAATATTACCACATACAACAATTTAACTTAGGGGACAGTCGCATATTGGATTTACATGCAAGGGAAGAGTAACAAAGCTCAATCCCCTTGAAGGTTCCTCAACATGGTCAATATGAGGTTTATCCTTCAAGTGATCCCCAAGCACCTTTTGGAACCATTTGTAATGTGTGAAAATCGTGCTACCATAACCAATGTAGGTGGGGTCGATCACTTCATTGGGTCTAATATGATCTCATTCCTAACTCCCTTGTACTAGGAGATTCCCAAAGTCAAACTGTAATAGATGGATTTACTCCCTACCGCAGGATTTTTTTATTTGTTTTCATCTTTGGAAATTTAACTCATTTTCATATTCCAAAGCCCTACAATCTGATCTAATGTAGGTGCAATGAGCCCTAGAAATATAAAAATTCTAATTTTTTTTATTATCATTTTTTAAATTTGTTGTTTACTTAATGGGTTGATGGATATGAAACCAGTGGTATTATAACCTGACTCAAAACTGAATGCAATTGGATATGATGATGTAATCTTTTCACTTCGATGAATCCTAACTAAAGTAAGCAGAGAGGTTCCATTCACTTCCAACAATGCAAGAATTGATAAATAAGAGAAAACACAACAAATTCTCTAATGCAATAATTTTCAGTAGGAAAATACTAATGCAAATCAATTCCAAGCAAATTTTTCATTTTTGTGTTAAAAACATGTAAATTCAAATCAAGACTATCATTTAATGAGAGAAACTAGCTTTTTAATTGATGAAATAACTCTTTACAAGAGGCATGAATGAATATATGATGAGATTCACTGAAAGAAAAGGGACTGTCACAACCAATTCCAGAAGCAAAGGACCCTTTTTTGATAGATCAACAAACTAAAAAAACTCAAAGCCCTAAACTGTAAAGAGAAGTGACTTTTCTCAAAAAGACAATCAAATACATTGATCTAAATCTACAATTGACTTTTCGAGAGTGCAAACTATGCAACATAACTCTTCAAAACAAACACAATATGATTATAGATCGGCGAAATAAAAATATAACAAAACTAATTATGCACAACAATACCTTCTTTAACTAATACTATGAAAGAACCAATCAAGTGTAAGTAAAGGAAATTTCACAAAAATTATAAAACCCAAATGAAATAAAATGTAATATGAGATTTCATAACTAAGAACTCAAAGTGAAATTTCGTTAAAATTCCAAAGATAAAAAAATATGACAATCGAAGGCGATTATCACTCATACACAATTTAACGCACCGCCCCCCCCCCCTCCCTGGGCGATTGAGGGGGAATTTGTTTTGCAAAAATGAAAGAAAAAAACACCCAAATTTTGTTAAGAAATGGACAAACCTGTGAGTATTGATCAAAACAGAGAAGACCTAAAAAATCCCGAAATTTTCAAAGGTTCAAAGACTTTCACAGGTATTAGTTAGGTTCAATGCATAAACGCATTGTTGATAAAGGAAAAGTGTGCAAATTTATACTCTATTGATGAAGTAAAGGTGTGCAAACTAAGAAAGGTTAAGAAAAAAAAAAAACAAAGCAAAAAATACAAATACTTAAACTTTCAATATTCAAAACACAGTCAAACAAGGCTACAAAAAGAGATTTAAGGATCACATGAGGACATAAAGAAGAACAAATTGTTCCCCAGCGAAGTCACCAATTTTTTATAGTAGATAAATCCCTCTTGTGGAAAAGAGCGATCTCCCTAGATCCCTAAGAGATCTAGTAACAAACAAAACAAATAACTGCTACCTTTCCTTAATTCACAATTGACATGAAATATGAGATATGCCAAAGTATCTTACCTTCTCTACGAAATTTCTGTGGAAGTCCTTCCAATTCTTTCAAAATCCTTTCCTCGTTGCTTCAAAGTGAGATTTGCATGAACATAAACAAAAAAGGCATAAAAGCATATTGCAGAAAAGGATGAAACCCAAAACAAATGAAATTTGCATTAGAGAAATTTTGAGCTAAAAAATGGGCCCCAAAACAAAAGTGTACAAAAAAAATCAAATTTATAAGAATGAATAGGATTCAATATGATGATGCCAACCATGGGGGATGATTCACCTTTTTTGGAGTAAAAATGTAAAAAGATAAAAAAGTTAAAAAAAAAAAAAACTACATTTTCAACTCATATTTTCAACTTATCTCCCTACAATTTTACTCAAGTTTCGAGAGAGGACACTCATTGGATGCATAATTTAATTTTCCATTCAAGGAGTACATATGTTGTATACTTTTGAGGGACCCTACTACATGAAAACCATTAAATACATGAAAAGTTGTGATTGCAATAACATTTTTTCATGTATTTCACATTTTTCATGTAGTAGGGTCCATTGAAAGTATGCAACATGGGTAGTCATTGGATGAAAAAATAAATTTTCCATCCAATGAGTGTTCCCGTTCAAAATTTTTAGTAAAACCATAGGGATATAAGTTGAAAATACTAGTTTAAAAAATAGTTTTTTCTTTTTTCCCTCCAAAACTTGATGAGGTAATCTACTCTTATTTGATTACTTCCACTATTATTTTATAATATCAAGCCCTTTATAGATCTCAAAATTTCTCTAATGCAACAATGTGTATATCATAATATTTATCTCATATTCACTTATAAATCATGCAAAAGATCAAGGAATTTTACAAATAACATTGAGACAAGTGCAATTAGGAAAGAAATAGTTGCTTATATTAATTTTAGAATAAGAAGAAGCAATACAACCTTGCCTTGATGATGTAATAATCCTCCCAAAATTCTCCAATCCTCCCCTTAGGTTACAAGGCTTATATCCCTATTCCAATAGCGTAAGTTTACATTTATAAGTCCCCCCTAGCCCTCTGGTCTTCATTGAATTTATAGGCCAAGAGGAGGAGGTTTGAGATCCTCTTCTCAAGGGATGAGATCCTCAAAAGGATGGATTAGGGTTCCACAAAGGGAGGAAGTTTTCTCCATAAATAGAGAGATGAGGCCCAAGTATGTAGAGGCTCGAGGCATTTTGATTAAGAAATATTCCTCTAACAAGGCTTCTAGAAATTAATTTTTATTTTTACTTGCGTTAAATCATTTGTGCAGTTTAAGTTGAAGACAGAGCAAAGTACATTTGCATAGGAATCAATTGCAGAAACTGTGAATGCGCAGATAATGGCTAGGAAATCATGCAAGTGCCTAAAATTAGGTTTATTGAGCATTGTAATCCAGGATTCTTGTTGTATTTGGGATTATTTTGCTTCTAACATTGGAGAGGAATTATTGGAACACTTAATCGGATAACGAGAGATCCAGAATGGCGGCCATTTCCGTAATGGTGAAAAAATGATGTGTAACACCTTGTATGGACCATAGTAATTGGGTGATAATTTATTATCCTTCTTAGCTTGTTTGAGGGACATTTATTTGTATGGTTGTAGCCATAAAAATACCCAATTTATTGCATCAAAACTTCTTTCACTACTATGTTGATTTGCATGTTGTTTCATTCAATTTTGTGCTAGAGTGAGCTTATCCTTTTATAGTTGAAGAACTTGTTATTGATTCTCGATGTGATATTCAACTTCTTGAACCTTAGAAGTTTATCTTAAATATGATGTGATTGGCGGTGGATGATATCCATAAAGTGCCATAAATGGGGTCATTTTTTCTACAGTATAGAAGGAAGTGTTATACCACCATTCATCCAGAGGTAACCACCTGACCCATTGTGTTTATTTATCAAATACAAATAAATGAATATATCCTTTCAAAAAAAAATTCAATTTCTCAGTTTTCTTGTCAGATTAAGGATGATAAGATGAGCGATGAGCTAATTGAGTACCAAGACAAGAAAATAATTCCATCCAAAAAGTTCCAGTGAAAATGGGATCTTTGTCACTTACAATAATATTTGGGTTTCTATGTAATTTTGAATGGTTTCCATAAATTCAGTAGAAACTATATTGGATTTAAAAGGATGGGATAATGCATAAAAGTATGCATACTTGGTAATTCTCTCAATGACCACCATGATGACACTATTTCCTTCAGAGTTGGGTAAACTTGTGATAAAATCCATTGATACCTCCTCCCAATGCTAACTTGGAATGGCTAAAGGTTGTAACATACTTGTGGTATCAATTGTTTCAAATTAATTTTGTTGGAAAACCAAACATTCTACCACAAAATTTTGAATATCATATTTAAAGCCATCCCAAAAAAATTCCTTCTTGACCCTGTGGTATTTTTAAAAAAATCTTGAATGCCCTCCTAAAGGAGAGGTGTGCAATTCCAAAAGAATCTTTTGTTTGAGTTGGTAAGTCTTACATAGCGATAAGCGACCTTTGTACCATAATGATTCATTTTTCTAGATACATGTATTTGATGTATTAGGATATTGTTGCAACTTTTGAATGAGTGTCCACACCTTTGTAACAGCCCTGGTGAAAATCCCATGTTATAAAGTTAAAATAAGAAACACGGTTGATGGGACACATATTCCAAGTTGAATTTTGGGAAAAACATCCTAGTGCAGGTGTTCACATGGTTTATTATGACTAAGGAAATTCACAAAGGCTACGGCTAAGGCATTAAAGAGGAAAAAATTATTTTTTGGCACATTTATTTATGAAAATATTGAAATTAGGAGAAAAGGGAGATGAAAGGTCACAGGGTGCATGTAAGGAGGAAAATTAAGAAAATAGAGGCCTCTTCTATAAAATACTTCTGAGGATTAGTTGGTACCTTTTGTCAGTGCATTTTTAGAGCTCTCTCATTATTCTCTCTCTCTCTCATACTCTTGGATACTTAGAGTTTTCTTGGAGCACTCTTGGAGGGTGTGTACATGGTGATTTGGTGTAAGAAGGAAAAGGAAGAGAAGGAAAGTAGAGGTGGAAATCGGGATCAAAAACTATAGCGGGATTGATTGCACATATCGAGTTGCATGTATCTTATCCTCGCTAGTTTTGGCATGCATGGGTATGCATGTGGATTTTCCTAGCCTTTCCATTTCCTGGAAAACCATGGTATTGTGGGTTTATTTCCATTTATTGTTTTCTAGTTGTTTCTCATGATTCCTTTAGTTGTGGGTTGAGTTATTATTTTTTGGAAGCCTTGGTTGGACAAACACTCTGGAAGCCTAACAGAAAACTGTGGATTGAGTTACTAGTCCTGGAAGCCTTGGTTGGAAAACTCTATGGAAGCCCTAGGTGGGTTGAGTTACTAGTCCTTGAAGCCCTGGTTGGAAAAACAATTTGGAAGCCCTGTAACAGTTGGGGTTGAGTTAGTAGTCTTGGAAGACCTGGTGGGAACAAACACTTTGGATCCCCAGAATGGCTTGGATAGAGATCAATCTGTGATGGTTAATGATGTCTGACCGTGAGGTGGAATCATTGGTTTTTGGGTTGATATGGTTTGGTCTCTAGAGCCTTGGTTTGGTGTCGATTAATGTGTTTGATTAAGTCCCATATTCATGCTTGGGATATGGCATGGGGGTGATTGGTTGAAGTGAGACTTAGCTTAGCCAATATATGGCCAGGTGGAACGTGGAAGTCCCATCTCCGGTTAGTTTTTACATTCAGAAATGAAGAGCTCATTCCTTTGGTAATTGGTATGAAAATGTACTGGTTCTTATGTGGATTTCATTGATGTTATATACATGGTATTTCTGTTGTTATTATGCTGGTTATAAGCATGTATTTTATCAGTGATGATGTATGGATCTATCTATGTTTTTCCTGGAAATGATTACAAAATGTATATATGGTCAAACAGACTGTATTGTACCTTATGATGTAGGGGATAAATGCTTCTTATCTATTCTCAGTTGTAGGAGACCCCCATTTTTAATTTTGTTCTTTACACCTGTAAATGCAATGTTTGTGACATGCTTGACGAAATTCATGTCATGACTGGGTGGGTTCAGATGAGTTCCTAATGATGTAATTTCTTCCATGTATTTGTTTTAATGTTATTTACCCTCTCTTGAAGTTATAGGAAGTTCTAGGCAGTGACCTGGGCTCAGGCGCTGAAAATGTGGCACAAATCCCAGAGTTGCAAGCCCATAATTGACTTTTGGGACCATAACCGCTACCATAACAAGGAAATCTCATGGATAAGGGTCTATACCCACTCCCTTTCCCTTAAATGCCCACGGTTAAGCCTCAAAGGGGTTAAAAATTAGTTACCCCTCAGGGAACAGGGCTCTGGAAGGTTGGGTTACCTCCTGGGGGTGTCAATGATGGAGTGTAAGGTGTGTTTGTCATGTTTTCATCGGTTCCACTTCCTTAAACTCATATAGAAGGTTTAATCTCATATTACTAGCCTGTTGTCACATGTTTACCCCAATTGTTTGGCTACTTCAGTAGATGTGGTAAGAGGGTGTTACAGAGTGGTATCAGAGCATCATTCAACTCTCAGACTGGATGGGTAGTGTGTTGATCATGTTTCTATATTTGTTTCTTATGTGTTTCTCATTCCTATGCTGTATGTGTTGTGCATATGTGTTGTGTTAGCCATGGTGGCACTGGTGTCTCCATGCTAGGGTTGATGGTGTTGTTGTCAACATGTTGTCATGGATGTATGACTGATTTTGTGTTGTTTATTTTTATGTATTTTCCATGCACACTTATTTACAAATGGTTTCATATTGTGTGTGCATTGTTCATTTATGATAGGTCACATATTGGTCATTTGTGTGTATTGTCTTTGTATGCTTGCTTGAGTGATTTCATGTGTTGAATATGCATTGGCCGTTCATGTTGGGTTACTTGTTGCTTATGTTAGTATATGATTTGTGCTTGTGATTGTGTGTCATTAGGGGAATTTTGAGGTCTAAAACGGGCCTCCTAAGGAAATAATAAAATAATAGCTAAACCAATAAAATAATATTTATGAATTTGCAATTCAATTTTTGCACCAAAATGCATGTAACCATAGTTAAATTCAATTCAAAATTTGTACCAAAATAAAATTAATAAAAAAAAATGTATTGATGTGACTATAAATAAGAGTGAGATTTTCAAGAAAAAGTCATTATCATTGAAAATTAATGCATTTGTCCTTTGTACTTAAATACCTTAAAATAAAATATAAATATAAATTTATAAATAATTAATTATATTATACGATATTAATTAAAATATATATTATTTAAATTGTATAATAACATGTAATTAATATACTATATAAAAATAATATAATATAATATAATAAATGTATAGGGATATTCATTGTTTCTTTCAAGAAATATGAAATGACAATAATATTATTTTATTCAAAAAGTGTGAAATGACATTTATTATGAGTACTTTACTTTGACTTTAAAGCTACTTAGAGCACTACCATAGTTGACCATGAGTCCACCATTGAGAATGTGACAAGTAAGTACCTTTAACTCAAGCAATGCCACCTCAACCATTAGAGATGATGCATCCCCTAAAATGTGATTGGTTCTCATAAAGTGAATTTTGATTATATATTTTCCTTAGGAGGCCCATTTTAGACCTCAAAATTCCCCTAATGGGTCAAACTTGAATTGGTGTGTATTTGGTATGGTTATGAATGTATGATTGGACCCCAACTAGGATGGCATTTATGTGTTTTTACGCCTATACATTATATGTTTATATGTTGTCATGATTATGTCTATACATGCATTATGTTGATTGGTTGATCTTGCAGGAAGTATCCACCCCAAATTACACTAAGGTATGTTGATTTATTTATGAATTGGTTTATCTGACATATTGCACATTGCAGGAAGAAATCAAAGACAAATAACATAATGGTAGACTACATATATTCTCCCTATGATTCATGTGAGTGGCATGGTGTTGGAAATTCACCTGATTTTGAAAATACACTTAGAAGCTTAAAGGAAGAAATAAGGACTTGTAAGGCACACAATGATAAACTTATACAGGCATAAGAAAAGAAAGCATAGGTTAATGCAACCATCCTTCAAATTTTGTTAGAGTTGCAGAAACAATGGCCACTTAGGATAAAATATGGGCAGGAGGATGGGACTAATGTAGCATATGGAAATAGGTCTCCTGGTGGTGACAAGTCAGATAGGGATGACATGGTTAAACATGGAAATTTTTTGGACACTCCGGATAGGAGAGGTGATAGACACGTGTATCATTCTAGTTATGGTTTAGATAGGCATCATGATAATCATTAGTATCATCCTTATAGGAGGAATGACAATGGTTGTTTGCCAGAAGATTTTAAAAAGGGAAAAACTACCTACATTTGATGGAGAGATGAAGAAACCACATGATTCGGAGGCATGGTTACTTGGCATGAATAATTTTTTCAGATTGCATGATTACTCAAAAAATATGAAAGCTAGGATAGCTACATTCATCCTTAGAGGTAGAGAATACATTTGGTGGGAATATGTGAAGAATTTCAGAGATATTTCTGAGGATGATTTGACTTGGAGTGAGTTTGAAAGGATATTATTGAAGAAGTATCTATTAGAGAGATACTACGATAATAGGGCAAAGGAGTTTTATGAGCTGAATATGGGTTCCATGACAAACGAGGAGTATACTAGCAGGTTCTTGGAGTTACTGAGATATGTTCCTTACCTCTAGGAGTAGAAGGCCAAGATTCAGAGATTTATTAGTGGGTTCTCGATTGCATCTAGAGATAGGATTGAGTTCGATGAGCCTATATAATTGGAGGACTCCATCCAGTAACTCAATCATTATTATGAGAAATCGAAGCACAGATCAGAAACCAAGCCAGATTGGAGAGGTAATGATAATAATAAAGGAAAATGGGACAAGAAGTGAATAAGGCCACAAGATACAGGTAACAAGGAAAATGTTGCCCCACCTCAGAAGTTCAATACATCTGGTAGAGGATAGGGATTTCGACCTGAGGAGCATAATAAGGATGAGGGTTGGAAGCCTATACAATGTTGGAATTGTGGAAAGGATCATCATAGGAGATATTTTCCACAACATTAGGGTGGTAGGCCACAAATCTACAGTGTGCATGAGGCATAAATAGTGGGAGATGTTGGGCATAAAATTCCTTGGATTTATGTAGTTGTGGATAACATGCAGGTAGATCATCAGGCTTCTATCATTCAGATGGACGGTAAGCTTTTTAATCAAGTTGTTTCTATTTTTATTGAGCCTGGATCTAACTATAGTTATATTAATCCTGACCTGGTGGATAAATGTGGTTTGAGTAAGGAAATGCATGTAGAACCTTGGTTAGTGCAGTTTTCCACGGGCACGAAGAAAATATTTCACCATTGGGTAAGAGCTTGCGCATTTGAGTTAAATGGCATGCCTAAAATAGCGCACTTAAACATATTTCCTTTGGGATCATATAGTATGATGTTGGGTATGGATTGGTTATATATTCACAAGACCAAGGTAGACTGCTATGTCAAGGCTATTGAGTGCTTGGATGACAATGTGGAGCCAAGGGTCTTGTGGGGAAAGGCGAAAGTCACATCGGTTAGGATAGTGACATCCATGCAAGCCAAGTGCAGTCGTAGGAAAGGATGTGTATTATTTTTAGTTCATATCTCTAGTGACAAAAGTAAGGAAGCTAATTATGTAGATGTGCTGAACAGGTATCCAGTTTTACAATAGTTTCGAGATGTGTTTCCAGCAGATATTTCAGAGTTTCCACTGCATAAGGAAGTATAATTTTCCATTGAGTTTATGCCAGGGGTAGCTCCAGCATCAAAGGAACCTTACATGATGAGTACACCAGAGTTGGTAGAGTTGAAAATGTAGTTGAAGTAAATGTTGGAAAAAGGGTACATTAGACCAAGTGTATCACCATAGGGTGCAACGATGTTGTTTGTGAAGAAGAAATATGAAACTCTTAGATTATGCATTGACTATAGGCAGATGAACAAAGTGAATATCAAGAATAGGTACCCATTACCTAGGATTGATGACTTGTTCGATCAATTGAAGGGAGAAACAATGTTCTCTAAGATTGACTTTATATTGGGTTATCATCAAGTATGAATCAAAGAGAAGGACATCTACAAGACCACATTTAGGACCAATTATGGGAATTATGAGTTTGTTGTAGTTCCATTTGGTTTGACTAATTCCCTAGCTACATTTATGTGTTTAATGAACAATGTGTTGCATCCATATTTGGACAAGTTTGTGATTGTGTTTATTGATGATATATTGGTGTATTCTAAAAATGAGGAAGAGCATGTTAAGAATTTGGCAGCAGTGTTGAGCTTGTTGAGAGAGCATCAGTTGTATGCTAAGCTCAAAAAATTCAGCTTCTTCCAGACTGAGGTACATTACTTGGGACATGTTGTCTCTAAGGAGGGCATTGCAGTAGAACTGGAAAAGATAAGGGCCATTATGGAGTGGGTAGCTCCAAAGAGTGTAGATGACGTGAGATCATTCATGGGATTGGCAGGTTATTACATGAGGTTCATCAGGAACTTCTCACAGATTTCTTATTCAATTACATCATTGCAGAGGAAAGGTAACAAGTTTAATTGGAAATAAGAGTGTGAGGCTAGTTTTGAGCAATTTAAGAAGTTGTTGACACATGATCTAGTGTTAAATATTGAAGACCCAGATAAGGAATTTGTAGTGTGTATAGATGCTTGCAAGAAAGGACTTGGTGGAGTCTATATGCAGGAAGGACAGGTGTTGTGTTATGAGTCATGAAAGCTGAATGAGCACGAGTAGAAATACTCGACACATGATCTTGAGCTAGCAATGATTATACATGCACTAAATATGTGGAGGCACTATCTTCTTGGAATATGGTTTGCGCTTATGAGTGATCACATTGGTTTTAGGTACTTGTTTGAGCATCTGAATTTGAACGCTAGGTAGGCTAGATGGTTAAGCACAATCAACGAGTTCGACTTCAAGATTAGGTACATCAAAGGAAAGGAAAACAGGGTCGTATATGCTCTTAGAAGGAAGGTACAGGTAAATCACATAGCAACTATGAACTCCTATGGGATAGATTTATAGGATAGGATCTTGCAGGCAGGACAAATGGATCACAGGTATATTAAGATTATGCACAAGTTGCAGTAGAGTACAGCTACAGGTGTTGGCATAGGTACAGGTATAGATTTTGTTATAGATACAGGTCTTGGTACAGGTACAGGAATTGGTACAAGTATAGGTATAGGTGGTAATATAGGTACAGGTACAGGTGGCGATACAGGTGTATGTATAGGTACATGTAATGGTACAGGTAAAGGTACCAGTACAGGTGCAGGTGTAAATTATTTGGATTACCATCTCACAACGAATGGATTAGTTATATTTAGAGACCAGATACATGTATCATCCAACATTGAGATCAATAAGGTGATCTTGAGGGAGTTTCATGCGAAACCATATTTGGTTTACCCAGGCTACCAAAATACTTTGACTGCAATGAAGAGATTTTACTATTGGCCGAATCTAAAGAAATATGTGGTTGATTTTATAGCGAGATGTTTGGATTTTCATATGGTTAAGGCAGAGCGTAAAAATATAGGTGGACTGCTACATCTAATTGTGATTCCAGAGTGGAAATGGGAGGTCATTTCCATGGACTTCATCACAGGTTTGCCGAGGACAGTTAGACAACATGATTCCATCATGGTTATGGTGAACGGGTTGAAAAAGGTTGCAAAATTCATTCCAGTGAAGACTACATACTTATCTGGTGATGTAGCATAGGTTTTTATTAGATACATAATCATATTGCATGGTGTTTCAAAGAAGATTGTATCAGGGATGCAAATTTCACTTGCTATTTTTGGAAGGATTTGTTTGCAAGTTTGGGCACCGAGTTTTCCTTTATCACAACTTATCATCCGAAGATAGATGGGTAGAATGAGAGGTTCAATAGGATATTAGAGGATATGTTGAGGATGTATGTGATGCATCAGTAGTGCAAGTGGGAAGAGTATTTTCCACTGGTAGAGTTTGCCTACAACAATGGTTATCAAGAGTCATTGAGAATGATTCCATTTGAGGCACTCCTATCAATTGGAGTGATCTAGTTAATAGGGTACTGATTGGACCAAATATTTTGGTAGAAATGGAACATGAAATGCAGGTGATCAAGTAGAAATTGAAAGCAACGCAAGATAGGTATAAGAGTTATGTAGATAGGAATAGTTTGTTCAAGGAGTTTTAGGTTGGGGATCAGGTGTACTTGTGTATCAATCCCAAGAAGAGCTCCTTTTGGATTGGATCATGTGCCAAGATGACACCAAGGTTTTGTGAACCCTTCAAGATCATTGAGAGGATTGGACCGGTGGCCTATCGACTTGCACGGCCTTCCACAGTGAAATTCCATGATTTTTTTCATATATCATTGCTTAAGAAATATGTTAAATATTTTGATCATGTTATTAATTAGTCTGTATTGCAGGTGGAGCAGGAATGAGAGTTCCAGCTGGAACCACAGTCCATTTTGCAGAAAAATACACTCATGCTCCGAAATCAAGCAATAGATAAATTTAAAGTGCAATGAAAGCACATTGGGCTCAATGAAGCTACATGGGAGATGGTGGATCAAATGTGGGCCATGTATCTTTACTTATTTTCTGGTTGAGGCAAAGAAGTTTTGATGTCATATTGGTTTTTTTTTAGCATATGTTTTGGCGATGGTTTGGTATATGTTTGGTGTGATGTTTGGATGTATGTACATATGTATATGGAAGTAAATACCACCATGAGCTATGTTATAAAGCTCCAATAAGCGGTATGGTGTCATATCATTACATTTGTCATGTTGTTATGATGTCACGTTCGTTTGATTTCAGCAGGGTGATCATTGTAAATACTGCATCAAGCTATGTTATAAAGCTCCATGGGAAGTATGTTTGCTTTTTAGCAGTGCTGCTAAGGTATATCTGTGATTGAAAGCCAAATATGGTGTCCCCCAAGAGGGAGGGTTTTGTAACAACCCTGGTGAAAATTACATGTAATAAAGTTAAAATAATAACCACGGTTCATGGGACACATATTCCAAGCTGAATGTTGGGAAAAAATTCGTATTGCAGGTGTTCACATGGTGTATTATGGCTAGGGAAATTGGAAAAGGCTATGGCTAAGACATTAAAGAGGAAAAAAGTATTTTTGACACATTTATTTATGAAAATAATGGAAATTAGGAGAAACGGGAGGTGAAAGGTCACAGGTTGCATGTGAGGAGGAAACTGAAGGAAAATAACGGAAAATGAAGAAATAGAGGAATCTTCTATAAAAAGGCTTTTGAGGATCAGTTGGTACCTTTTGTTAGAGAATTTTTGGATATCTCTCATTACTCTCTCTCTCTCTCTCTCTCATACTCTTGGATACTTAGAGTTTTCTTGGAGCACTCTTGGAGAGTGTGGATACTTGGTGATTTGGAGAAAGAAGGCAAAGGAAGGGCAGGAAATCACAGGTGGACATCGGTATCAGAAGCTACAATGGGATTTGATTACAGGTACCGAGTTTCATGTATATTTTACTCACTATTATTGGCATGCATGGGTATGCATTTGGATTTTCCTAGCCTTGCCACTTCCTGGACAACCATGATATTGTGGGTTTATTTCCATTGATTTTTTTCTAGTTGTTTCTCATGATTCCTTTATTTATGGGTTGAGTTATTAGTTCCCAGAAGCCTTGGTTGGACAAACACTTTGGAAGCCCAATGATCAACTATGGGTTGAGATACTAGTCCTAGAAGCCTTGGTTGAAAAAACGCTCTAGAATCCTTAGGTGGGTTGAGTTACTATTCCTTGAACCCATGGTTGGAAAAACGCTATGGAAAACCTGTAACAGTTGGGGTTTAGTTACTAGTCCTGGAAGCACTGATTGGAACAAACACTCTAGAGCCCTAGAACAACTTGGATAGAGATCAATCTGTGATGGTTAATGATGTATGACCATGAGGTGGAATCATTGGTTTTGGGGTTGAGATGGTTTGGTCTCTATAGCCCCGGTTCGGTGTTGATTGATTTGTTTGATAAAGTCCCACATTAATGCTTGGAATATGGCATGGGGGTGATTGGCTGAAGTGAGACTTGGCTCAGTCAATCTATAGTTGGGTGGAACATGGAAGTCCCATCTCTGATTTATTTTTACATTCAAAAATGAAGAGCTCATTCCTTTGGTAATTGGTATGCAAATGTTCTAGTTATAATGTGGATTTCATTTATGTTATATCCTTGGTATTTATGTTGTTATTATGTTGGTTATAAGCATGTATTTTATCAGTGATGATGTATGGCTCTATCTATGTTTTTCTTGGAAATGAATACATATTATATCTATGGTAAAATAGATTGTATCGTATCTTATGATTTATGGGAGAAATTATTCTTATCTATCCTCAGATTTTTAGAAGACCCCCATGTTTAATTTTGTTGTTTGCACCTGTAGATGCAATGTTTGTGACATGTTTGACGAAATTCCTGTCATGACTGGGTGGGTTTGGATGATTTCCTAATGATGTGATTGCTTCCATTTATTTGTTTTAATGTTATTTATCCTCTCCTAAAGTTACAGGAATTTATGAGCAGTGACTTGGGCTCAGGGGCTAATAATGTGCCACAAATCCCAGAGTTGCAGGCACGGAACTAACTTTTGGGGACATAACCACTACCATAACAAGGAAATCCCACATCTAAGGGTCTATAACTGATCCCTTTCCCTTACATTCCCGCGGTTAAGCCTAAAAGGGGTTAAAAATCAGTTCCCCCTCAGGTAACAAAGCCCTGGAAGGTTGGGTTACCTCCTAGGGATGCCAATGATGCAGTGTGAGGTATGTTTGTCATTTTTCCATTGGTTCCACTTCATCAAAGTCATCTAGGAGTTTTAATCTCATATTAGTAGCCTCTCGTCACATTTTTACCCTGATTGGTTGATTACTTGGGTAGAAGTGGGAATAGGGTGCTACAACCTCTTAGTCATTCTTCCATTCCTCCCTTGCTTCAGTTATCCAATCAGGTTGGATAATTAAAATGGCATAGAGAAATGCTTCCACTTCTTCATCCCTTCTTGGGATTGCATCCACAAAAACATTTTGCTTCCTTTTTTTGTAGATAATTTCAAATTCATAACCCAACATCCATGGGAAATTTTAGGGGCTAATATCCACAAGTAGGTTAATTTTCCATGCTTTTCCAAAAAAACAATTTGACAATTTCCTTTTTTTCTAAAAATGAATCACCCAAATGTTGTAGTATAAAATTATTTTACCTTAAATATCGCTTAAATTTTACAGACACTATATATAAAATCAATATAAATTTCAATATTTTTATAAATATGTCTTTGTATATTTTTTAGTTTGCATATTAGGGACTAGAAAGATTCATAAGGGTTTCTAAACTTTAAGATAAAAATCCATCCTTAAATTTGTCTGCGCTAACATCTTTGTAACTCATTTTTTCTACTCTTCTGAAGATAATATTTGTTCCAAAAATTATTTAAGACTATCATGATTTGTTTTTACCTTGAAGTGTCTTCCCATTGGGTAAGGGTGTCATCGCTTCAGGGCATGTATTATTTACAACATTTCCTTCTCATAAATAGGTTTGTGTAAATAATTTCCCTTGATTGGAGGACTTTCAAAACCAATGGGTATTCCTTCTTGCATTAAAAAAACACAAATTCCATTTCCTAAGGCACCACATTCCACCATAAAGGTTTTTGTGAAGTTTGGAGTAGATAAAACTGAAGCTTGGAGCATTGGCTCTTTAAGACGTTCAAATGACTTAGTTGGTTTTTTAGTCCAAAAAATGCATCTTTCTTCAGTAATGTTGTTAGAGATGTTGTCATTTTCCCATAATTTTTAACAAACTTGAGATAATACCTTGTCAACCCAAGAAATCCTCGAATATGCTTTAGGGTTGTGAGAATTTTCCATTCCTTGATGGCTTTAATTTTTTTAGAATCTACCTTAACACCCTCATGAGATACAATAAGACCCAAATATCCCACCTCTTGTACCGCAAATAATCATTTGGAGTTTTTTTCATACAATTGTTTATCCTCCAATAGTTAGATCACCATTTCAATGTGTTGAACATGATCCTTCCAAGACTTGTTGTAGATTAGTATATCATCAAAAATACTAACACAAATTTTATAAGGAAGGGTTGGAAAATGGAATTCATCAAACCTTGAAATGTGGAAGGTGCATTAGTAAGGCCAAAAGGCATGACCAAAAATTCATAATGACCTTCATGAGTTATGAATATTGTTTTCAGAATATCTTCGGGGTTTTTTTCTGGTGTATTTCCTCTTCTTTTGATCTTTCTAGTTATGTTTATTCCTCCTCTTCACAATCTGGGTAAAAGAATTTCTTCTAAGCACACTTATGACCCTTAGTGTATTTGATATCATAGCTGTTAAAAATCCCTTTTTCTCTTTTTTCCTCCAATTTTTGTGTTGTCAACCCTGTAGGTTGAGAGAGGCTAAGACCAACAACACTTCCATCTTAATAGTTGTGATTGGGAGATTTCCTTGTTGCCATAATTTTTCTTTCAACTTTTCTTGCCACTTTGAATTGCTTCATAATAAATCATGTTCCCAAAGGTGAACATCATGTTGGATGTTATCCTATTAAAATCTCTATGAAGACATCAATCATATGCTCCTTTAAAATATCATTTACCTTGATATTCAATCTTTGGAAGTCCTCAATGTGCTCCATCATTGAACCCTTTTGTTTGAGAATTACTAATTGGATAAAGAAGGTATTTCTCTCTGTATCCTCATAATGTGATACTAATTCTTCCGCAAAAATTGTCCAAGTGAATTTATTTACGAGAACAAAGCCATCTATACCAAACAAATTTATTTTGTTCTAAATATAAAGATCCAATGTGTACCTTTTGTGTGTGTAGTACATCATGTAAATCAAAGAATTGCTCCATATTTAGTATCCATGTTATCATATCCTTGCCATCAAACTTCCTAATATCTATCTTTGGAATGTGGTGGGTCTTAAACCTAGTGCTGGAGTATCTAATCATATATCATATTCCTTTTTTCCTCATCTTGATTTTCATGGAGTACCTTGTCACCACTAGGAATAATTTCTTGTAACGACTTTGTCAAACCTCCTTTCAAACATTCCATGTCTGCTTTTAAACCATTCTTCAAATATATGTTGCCTTTAATTTTTTCTTCGAAACCAAACAACGTAAACTTTGAAACGGGAACGGAAACGAGTACGCACTTTTTTTAGGTAGCAAAAAACCGTCTAATTTTGAAAAGTGTTGACTCAAAATAATCTTAATTTTTTTTCACCATGTTTTTGACACATTAAATTTTCTTATGTACCATGTATAAACCTTACTTTTAAAATGTTAGTGATTTTTATGTTGATTTTGAAACGTGTTGATGTCAGCATCAACCCCTTTTTTTAGAAGACTTATTTTTTACTTTAAATTTTCTAATGTATTAAATGCTAATAATTATTCTCGAAATCTAACAATTTTTGAAGTACTCGTCTTCTTCCTCTTCACTTACATATTTATTTACGTGTTTTCAGATATTTGTTTTTTTGTTTTTCTTTTCATTTTTTTTTGTAGTAAGATATTTGATTTTTTTTAGTGTTAAAAAAATGTCAAAATTTTAAAGTTTCAATCTTCTAACTAAGTATATATTGTTTAATCATATTTCATTGCACATGAAATAATTTTCATTAAAAAAAAGTGACATGTAAAATAAACCATTTTTATAAGAAAAAATTAACAAAAAAAGTATAAAAATTGGCATTTTTTATGAATTTTATGTCAAAAATTGATAATAATAACATTTCTTTTCAAAAATTAAATGATTCACACAAAAAATGAAGCGAAAATCACATTATACGAATACTAAACATATAATAACAACAATTGAATACTTATTATTCTCATAAAATGTCAGAGTCAAAACATTACAAGTATAATTTATTAATAGTTACAAAAAATGAGCTTCATTTGGAATCTTAACTAAAATTTAATCAATAATATCACATAACCCAAACTCTTCATTTTCAAAAATTTCATTATTGCCTTATTCCACAATACTTTCATTATTGGCTTCAGTTTGATCATTTTCCTCTTCTGGTGGATCTTTAATGTCTGTGAATGTCCTAAAGTATGCCTTTCCAATCATTCCATCTAATGGTGGTTGAGGTTCCTTTGTTTTTTTTTTCCACACAGGATTCATTAAAATCCCCTTTCCTCAAACCAACTTCTTGCATTGCATCAGGAAGAAATTGTAGAGCATTAATTCTTTGGTGAATAAATTTGCATTGTACTGGGTCTTTCTCAATGGAAATGCAATTTATTCCTTTTTGTAAGCAACATGCTAGTGTTGTACCTAATGATCCAGTACAAAGGAAAAAAAATTAGTAAATTAATATAAACACATAAAAATAAAAAATAAAATAGTGAAATTCATTATTATATAATAAAACTTACCTGGCTTGAAAATAAATCCAAAACCCAATCTCCTTCATTTGAACATAAATCTAAAAGATAGTTAATCAATGACTATGGTTTTTAATATATGTTAACTATCTCTCCTTTTGCTTCTTTATCTTCATATGTTATTTTTTTTACAACAACATCATGGACTAGTACTTGGCTATGACTCTTTCCATCTACTTGATTGAAAAGAATAGGCTTATAGCTATCATCCTTTGTCCAACTTTCAACATGAATGAAATCATAGTCACTTATAATTGGTTGATTTCTGCAACAAATAAGATTTGACTTTTTTATGTAACATGAAATAGTAAAAGTTCAATTAACTTGTACATAAATGATTTTTTTAACATTAATCAAACATACAATTTCAATGTCTTACCATGTAAGTTGCATCCTTGACTTTACTTTTCCCTTAAAGCTTGATAATAACAACCCCAATTGTGTGTTTGAATGAAATGTCACAAATATCCAAAATGGTGATGTTGTGACTTCTAGAAATCCCGCAACCACTTTACTAAAAGCTTGATAAGTATAAGGGTCACTATCATATTCAATGTTTGGGATTTTGAAACCATGAGGAATATCTACAATAACTAGGGAATAATCTCTTTTAGGTATGATTTTTGCAATGTCTTCACAATCACCTGATATTATCTGATATTGGATAGTGTGGAGCACATTCCAAATGAAATTATTAAGACTGGGATCAATTTCAACATCACTAAGTCGTTTTTTTCTCATATTTTCATTTTAATTTTTTTAATAAAACTTTTGAAACTATCTAGTGCTCCATTTGCATCTTTCTTCATCTTTAAGGAAATAAACAAATATATGTATAAGTTATAAAATAAAAATAATATACATATGAATAGAAATGAATGTATAAATCAACATACCTTTTTAAATTCAAGATAAAAATCTTTTAGCACTAATGTAGAACTTGAATCTGGGTAGTTGTGTACAACATCATCTCAACTATATACAATCAACAATTTAACCATTTGTTCTTGTATTTTCATATAAACCTTGTGACTGAATAAATAAAGTAAATAATTTTAATATAGTGATATGTATAACAAATACTACCAACAGCAATATATTATATTTAACAGAAACTTATAATCCAGAAATAAGTAAAAATGACAAACTTACTTTAGACATTCCTTAGAAATTTCCTCCATTGTTAGTTCTACTGACTTTACATGAGATAATATTGTTTTGACAATTTTTTCATCCTTCACTCATTGCATTCATCTCCAAGGTGTGATGGTCATATCTTTTGGAACGAGCTTCATTTTAGGACCTAATTTACTGTTGGTACATATCAATGGTTTAGACTTTTTGACCTTCTGACTTTTTATGCCAACGTTCTCCCACAACTCAAAAATATGATCAAACAATTCCCATATCTCTCCAGTTCTAAATGCCAACCAGAAAATGTTATCCATACCTCTGAATATTACTTTTCCACCTTTTGAATTTATTTTTTATTCAATTTGATAACTTATTTCCATGCAACATTCCTTCCGAAATGCATGATCAACCTTTGTCTTATCCCCACCACATTTTTCTTCAAATTCACTATGAATAAATCTGACCCTTTGGATCAAATTCATAGACATCGTATACTCATTATCTGAATTATGATCCCAAGCCAATAAATTTTCTTTTGTATCTATTAAACTAGCATAAAAATATACATTTCATTGTTTCAAAATGTTTGTTATTTGGATATTCCTCTATCAATTTCCTTTGAGCTTCTACAAAATGGTTTCCACCAAGTACATAATATTTGTATTCAAAACATTTTGACTTGTCAAATGCTTCTTTGTTATGAACCTGAATTGGATCAACAAAAAGAACATAATCAACCACATGTTCAAAATGGTTGTACCTCATCAATTTTTTCAAATTGCGAACATGCAAGTGGTGTAGCTTTCTAATTTGATATTTGAATTTTCCTTCGTCTGTCTTGTAGACTTGAATGACATTAAGTTGAAATGACTAACCACCCCTAATTAAATTTGTCTTCGTAAAATGATGTTGAATGACATTTTGTTTTGTTTTAATAATGCCATCCTCTAAATCAGTTGTTGGTGTAATGATTTAGCTGATTCCTTTTGAGTTTTCACTAGGACCTTCATTGATCTCCATGATTTTTTCAGAATGAGATTTTTTTTGTTTTTCCTCCTATTAGTTATGATATTATTGTTGGGTATGTGTTATATTCTTTCCATGAATAGCTAGGGGGACCGATATCCCTTCCTATACATTGCACCGGGCACAACGGACCCGCCCATGGTTTTGTCCATGGGTTTTCACATGGTTTTGGGGCATGATGGTTTTTGGCCCCTGGTATTTTGTAGATCCGGTCAAGGGAACTATGGTTATGTTCTAATCCAGGGTTAATGGATTGGGGTTTATGTATGCTTTGACATGTATATATATGAGTTGTAACGCTGAAAGGAATATAATGAAAAATCATGCTGGTCATCCTTATTTGGGATCTAGGGGAAAAATCTTTGTGTATATCTTTTTTATGTTTTATGCTTTTGTTATTTTTTGTTTTTTGTTTTTAAGATTCATTTGCAGATAATTTATGTACAGGGTTAAAACCTACAATTTCTATCGGAGCCAGGTTTCGGCTTCAAGGGGAAGCCTTTGCTGCTGAGGGGTTTTTTGCTTGGGCCTGTGGTAGACACTGTTCAGTGGGAGATCTGTGGGATCGATTCTTGTGGTGAAAGAAGATGGCGAGCAGTGGAAAGATAGAGATTGAGAAATTTAATGGTCAGATTTTTGAGTTGTGGAAGCTCAATATGGAGGATCTGCTGGTGGATAATTACCAGTGGATCGTTGTAGATTCAGGTACTAAACCAACGACAATGTCAGATGAAGACTGGAAAAATTTGGATTGGAAGGCGAAGAGCACAATACGGTTGTGTGTCTCAGATTCGGTATTGTTGAATTTATCTGGGGAAGCTATGACGAAGAATTTGTTGGACAAACTTGAGACTTTGTACCAATCTAAGTCCTTGGTGAAAAAATTGTTCCTGTGGAAAAAGCTGTATAACCTGAGGATGAAGGATGGAGACTCAATGACAGAGCATCTGAACACCTTCAATACTGTGGTAAGTCAGCTGTCATCTATTGATATTAAAATATTAGATGAAGATAAGTGCATCAATTTGTTGTGTTCTCTACCAGACTCATGGGACAGCCTGGTTATTGCAATAGGTAGCAATACAACTACCTTGAATTTTGATGACATTATATCAACCTTGCTGTCAGAGGAAATGAGACATAGAAATATGGAGGGTCAGAATGGAGATGCCTTATCTATACGAGGAAGGTACCAGAACAGAAACAAGAATAAGGTTTTTAGTGGGATATCTAAATCTAGAGGGATATCTAAATCTCCTAGAAAGTTTTTAAAAGTGTGCTAGAAATGCGGAAAGGAAGGGCACTACAAAAAGGAATGTAGATCTAAAGCTCCTAAGAAAGGAAAGGGATCTGATGATGCTCCTTCTGCAGAGGAAAAATCCACCTCGGATGAAGGTGGGGATGTGTATTTGGCTTCTTCTTCAAATACACATGTAGATCATGAGTCATGGTTGAATGACTCAGGTGCATCCTTTCACTTCACTCCCCATAGGGAGTGGTTCTACGAGTATGAGAAATATGATGCTGGTGATGTCTTCTTAGTGGTTCTACAAGTATGAGAAATATGATACTAGTGATGTCTTCTTAGGTGATGATAGGAAGGCCAGAATCGTCAGACATGGAAAATTCAAGCTGAAGCTGCAAGGTGGAAGGATTAGAACACTTCCTGGTATTCTGCACATTCCTGCATTGGCCAGAAATCTAATTTATGTAAGCAAGATGAATGATGCGGGTGTAAAAATAATGTTCGAGAAAGATACATGTAAGATGGCTCGGGGAGCACTAGTATTAATGCGGGGAGTTCGGATTGGAACTCTGTACAAGCTTCAGGGCAGCACTATTATTGATGGGTGCAATATTTCTGTGGTTCCTGAAAGTGGAGTGAAAAGCCTAGTGGTCTCTGGAGAAAAGACCATGCTATGGCATCAAAGGCTTGGAAATATTGGAGAGAATGGCCTTCGGATACTGCATGGAAATGGTATGGTAGAAGGTATTTCTAATAGCTCTCTAGATTTCGATTCCTGTGAACATTGTGTATATGAGAAGTAGAATCAGGTGAGTTTTCCTTCTAGTGCTAAGAGGTCAAACAAGATATTAGAGCTTGTGCACAGTGATGTGTTTCGACCTATGTCAGTTCCATCACTGGGTAAGTCTGTGTACTATGTTTCATTCATATATGACTTCTCAAGGAATACATGGATATATTTCTTGAGGAAGAAATTTGAAGTCTTTGACAGATTTAAAGAATTTAAGGCTCTGGTGGAAAACCAGACAGAGAAGAAGATAAAGTTGCTGAGGACAGATAATGGTGGGGAGTTCTGCAAGAAGGAATTTGAAGAGTTATGTAAGAAGTGTGGTATAGCACGATATAAGACTACTCCATACACACCTCAGAAAAATGGAGCTAGAGAAAGAATGAACACAACGCTGATGGAAAAGGCAAGAAGCATGCTCAGTGGTATAGGGTTAGGACAAGAATTCTAGGCAAAGGCAGTGGAGACTGCATGCTACTTGGTTAACAGATCACCTTCATCAGCGTTGGAGGATAAGACTCCACATGAGGTATGGATTGTTAAGAAATCATCTCTTTCACATCTGAGGGTATTTGGATGTGATGCATATGTACTTGTTCCAAAGGAGAAAAGGACCAAGTTGGATAATAAATCTGAAAGGTGCATCTTTATTGGGTATAAGGATGGTTTAAAGGGTTACAAGCTTTGGAACCTGAAAACGAGGAAGGTTGTGTACAACTAAGATGTGGTGTTTATAGAGGTGAAAGATGTTGTTAAACATGAAGTCCTACCAAAGGAACCTGAGAAGATAGAGTTTGAGCTAAAGGAGGATGAATCGGACTCTAAAACAGAAGAAGACTCAGAAGAGGAAGAGCCACAAATTCCAGCTGTGAGAAGATCAGTTCGGGAAAGAAGACAACCAGAAAGGTATATTCCATCTGCTTTCTATTCAAATTTTTCTTTAACTATAACTGATGATGATCCCAAAACCGTCAGGGAGGAAGTAGATTCAGAGGATGGAAACTCTGGAAGAAGGCCATGGTTGATGAAATGGAATCCTTGCATAAAAATGAGGCATGGGATCTAGTGGAGTTGCCTGTTGGAAGGAAGCCCATCGAGAGAAAATGAGTGTTTAAGAATAAGATGAATGTAGAAGGCAAGGTGGAGAAATAAAAAGCTTGATTGATAGCAAAAGCTTATTCCCAGGTGTTGGGAATTGATTTTGGTGATATTTTTTCTCCTGTTGCCAAATTTACTTCTATTAGATTACTTTTATCTGATGTTGTTGCATTTTATTTTGAGGTATAACAGATGGATGTGAAGACAACATTTCTTCACGGGGATCTGGAAGAGAAGATCTACATGAAACAACCTGAAGGCTTTACGGTGAAGGGGAGAAAAGAAATGGTATGCAGGTTAAAGAAGTCTCTACATGGGTTAAAACAGTCACCAAGGATGTGGTATCAGATATTTGATACCTATATAAGGGGACTTGGCTTCACCAAAAGCAAGGAGGATCACTATGTTTATTTTAAATTAATTGGTGACCGTGTTATTTATTTGGTCTTGCATGTGGATGATATGTTGTTGATTGGAAATGACAAAGAAATTATCCAATATTTGAAGACCCAACTGTTCTCCAAATTTGACATGAAGGATCTTAGTGATGCAAACCATATTTTGGGCATGGAAATTAAGAGAGATCGGGCAAAGAGGAAGCTCTGGTTAAACTAGAGGAAGGATGTCTAGACTATATTACAGAGGTTTAATATGCAAGATAGTAAACTAGTGAATGTTCCAATTCCTATAGGTGTAAAGCTGTCTGCTGAAGAGTGTCCCAAGACACAAGAAGAAGAGGAGGATATGTCACATGTTCCATATGCAAGTGCAGTGGGTAGCCTGATGTATGCAATGGTTTGTACTAGACTAGACATTGCACATGTAGTGGGAGTATTGAGCAAGTTTATGTAAAACCCATCGAAGGAGCATTGGACAATGGTGAAGCAGGTTTTCAGATATTTCTGTGGCACTAGTGATTATGGCTTGTGCTACCAGGGAAGACAAGGATTGGAAAGAGTGTTGGACATTCATGGTTTTGTTGATGCAGACTAGGCTGGAGCTCTGGACCAAAGAAGATCTAAAAGTGGGTATGTGTTTAGCCTATTTGGAGGTGAAATCAGTTAGATGAGTAAAAGACAGTCTGTAGTGGCTCTTTCAATTGCAGAGGCAGGATACATGGAAACCACTCATGCAAGCAAGGAAGCAGTTTGGTTGCAGAGATTTTGTTCAAGTATGGGGTTGGTGTAGCAAGCTATAAGGATAGACTGTGATATCCAAAGTGTAGTTCTCTTGGCTAAGAACCTTGCTTATCATTCAGAGACAAAGCACATTGATGTTTAATATCACTTTGTGAGAGATATGGTTGAGGCTAAAAGGGTGTTGCTGGTAAAGGTGGACACTTTGAAGAATGTTGCAGATGCATTGATGAAGTCTGTGAGCACTTAGAAGTTCTCTTGGTGCAAAGAAACAATTAGAGTTGCAGAGCTGGGCTAATGACTAAGATCTCTTATGGCCCCTTGCAGAAATAAAACAACAAGTGGGAGAATGTTGGGTATGTGTTATATTCTTTCCATGACTAGCCACGCGCAGGGGGGCTATAGCCACCCCTTTATGTTGCGTTGGGCACAATAGGGGGGTCACAAGGGGGGCAGCAGCACCCCAAGAAAATTTTTTTGGACCCTATTCTTCGGTGGGTGGACTCGCCCATGGTTTTTTGCATGGGTTTGCACATGGTTTTGGGGCATGATGGTTTTCGGCCCCTGGTATTTTGTAGATCCGGTCAAGTGAACTACGACTATGTTCTAATCCAAGGTTAATGGAATGGGGTTTATGTATGCTTTGGCATGTATATATATGTGTTGTAACACTAGAAGGAATATAATGAAAAAACAAGCTAGTCATCCCGATTTTGGATCCAGGGGAAAATATCTGTGTATATCTGTTTTATGTTTTATGCTCTCGCTATTGTTTATTTTCTGTTTTAAAGATTTGTTTGCAGATAATTTTTTTACAAGGTTAAAACCTACAATTTTCTCCAACTGAAGAAAACTCCTCATCATCAACTAGAAGGGAGACATTCTTGGGCATTTTTGTGTTTTTTTTTTATATATATTCTCCTTTGTAACATCAATTGTAATTTGATCCTCAGTAATGGAAACACATTCTTCATCTTCAACTTCAACTTCAACTTCCTCATTTTCAAAAGTAATAGGTCTACCTTTACTATATTGATCCCTTTGATATAGTCTTGTAGCATCATGAAGTATTTTTTTTTGCTTCTTTCCCATATCTCTTCTTCATGTTCATGGAAAATGGCGACAAAATTCATAATATCTCGCTCTATATAATAGATTCCCCCCAACATAATTGAAATTCTTTCAGAAAAATCCTGTCAAACAAAATATAATACGTCATTAATAACTAAGTTATTAAAAATATAACGATACAGTTAAAATAATGCAAAACACATAAGTGTAAATAAAAATACTTACAATATTTTGTGCAATATTATGTACGATTTGTTTTGTGTATCCTTGAATAATCTTCCCCAATGTTATACATCGCCAATGTAAAATGATATCTAAGCTTATCATGTGACTTGGGTGGTTTTGAAAGTATATAAATATTTTCAGCATTCAGAAAAATATATAGGTCTAGTACTTTTCCCACCATCTCATAACTTGCAGCATCAAAATTCTTACGAGCATATATATATATATATATATAATTTCAGAGTTTCGCCTTCTATATCTTTCAAAAACCATGCATATTTTTTACGATTCACTTCTTTTTATTTCTTCCAGTATGAAACCAACTTCTTTTCTTTTGTGGCGACATCTCCTACATTTTCAATAATGAATTGAGGTGGAATTGTTTCAGTAGTATTTTTTGAGGGCCCACCTGTAGCTTTAGATGATGCAATTGTTGACTTTGGTCCAGAAATATTGACAAAAACCTTCCGCGTTGTCATTTTCATACAAAACATATATATCTACATATAAATTAGTAAATCACAAAAAAAAAAAAAAAAACTAAAACTAAAACACACCATAAACATGTATAATTTCACCTCCAGGTATAGTGTGCATTTAGATTCATCCAAAATACCAAAACGTAAAACCAGTTCCTTTAAAAAAAATATTATTTTTTACATTTTCTCCCCAACCCCAACTGGTAAACAAAATTTAATTTTTTTTAAATGTCATCTCCTAAACCCCCTCAGATTTTTTTTTCTTTTTTTTTTTGGGGTTTAATTTTTTTACATGTCATCTCCACAACCCCTTGGAAGGGGGTGGACTCTCAACCGATTCTCACAATCATCCCCCTTGCTTGGCAGGGGGCCCAACTCCCATTGGGCTCAGGCAGACGCCTGCCCGTGGGCACGTCCACCAACATCACGGTGCCTATAGGTGCTCGAGTGTTGTCATTGTGCTCAGGTGGATGCTTTCCCATAGGCGCATCTATCCGCAACACAATAGTCATGGGACGGACACCCTCACGTGGGCACGTCCACCCATAGCACAAATGCCCCACAATCACCGTGCTACGTGGTGACGCACCCACAACATGACCGACGAGGCCTATCGTTGGGCTTGGGTGGACACACACCCATGGGTGCGTCCGCCTGCAGCACAATGGTTGTGTTTCAGGCGGACATGCCTACCCATGGGCGTTTTTTCCCACAGCATGCCACCCACGACACCCATGCTGTGGGTGGACGCGCCCATAGGCGGGCATCCACCCGAGCCTAAGGGCAGTGCCCGGGAGTCAGCCTCGTTGCACAGGTGGACAACCGCCCATGGGTGCGTCCACCTGCAGCACATCCGTTGTGGGGGCTTTGTCTTGTAAGTGGGTGTGCCCACAAGCGGGCGTTTACCTGAGCCCAATGGTGCTCGAGGGCTATTGTTGGGCTCAGGTGGACGCCTTCCCACAACACAGTGCCTGTGTTGCGGGCTTCCTCTAGAGCCCAACGGCAGCCCTTAGCGGTCGTGCTGTGGGCGGATGCGCCCACGGGTAGGCGCTCGTGATCACGTCCTCTCGCAACAGGGTGGCCTTGCTGCGGGCTTTCAACCAAGCCCAACGATAGCCCTCGGCGGTCATACTGCGGGCAGACGCACCCAAGCGTGGGAATCCGCCCCACGACCGTCATGTTGCTGGCAGATGTGCCCACGGGCAGGCGTCTGCCCGATCCCAACTGCAACTCTCAGGCATCGTTGGGCTCGACCAGACACCTGCCTGTGGGCACATCTGCCCGTAGCATGATGTCCCTAGCCCGGGTCGGTGCGCCCACCCAGGCCATAGTTGCCAGGTACTGACCTTAGGCGGGACCACCCACCATGTTTGTGTGGATTTTTTTTTAAATTTTAGATAATAAATTTCTTTTGATTGGTTTTCTATGGTAATATAGATGTACCTCTCAAAAAATTTTAAAGGTAACTTCTGGTAAATTTATACGAGTTTAAAATATGTACTCTATGATATTTGACCTTGACTCTACTTTATTTTAACAATTTACTAATTTTCAAAATAATAAAATAAGCTGCTACTTAAGAAAAAAACAAAATTAAAAAAAAAATTGATTTGTTGGCATTTTATAAAAAAAATTCCTCAAATTCCTCATTGAATGGTCCAAGTAGAAGGGGAACTAATCTTTCAAAAGAGAGAATTTCTCGTTGACAATGTTGCTACTCCAGAAAATTGTTCCCAGTTTTTAAACACAACCTTGAGAAATCTTGATGTAAATGTTATATAATTTAATTAAGATCATTTTAATTTGGAAAAAAATATTAAAAGAAAAATGTGTAGGAAATTTAAATCGAAAATAGGGTCAATATTCAAGAGAATATTTTCTTATAAAATCTTTAAATAAATCTTAGAAATAAAATTTGGAGGGACATATTTCAAGCAAAAAATTTCGGCGAAATTTTTGAGCGGGAAAATATCTTTCTTTCAGCTATATATTATCATCGGGAGAGATATCATTTGCATCATTCAACATATTTTTCTTGAATGTTATGGATTCCTTTGATACTAAAGTTTCGTTTTATGAAGCATCAACATATTCGTCACGTAACAACTCTATTCATATTTATGAATATAACGAGAGAAACAGTGACAAAAGGCAGGATGAAAATTTTCAAATAAATAAAGAATCAAATTTTCCACTTAGTCCTAATCCTATGGACTATGAGAGAAGAAATGACGAAGGCCAAGATGAAGAATTTCAAAAAAGTAGAGACTCATAATTTCCACTTAGTCTTAATCCTAAGGACTTTGAGAGAAATAGTGATGAATGGAAGGATGAATAATTTTCAGTGAATAGAAACTCATATTTTTCACTTAGTCCTAATACTAAGGACTATGAAAGAAATAATGATGAATGGCAGGATGTGTAATTTTTAGTGGATAGAGAGTCACATTTTCCACTTAGTCCTAATCCTAAGGACTATGACATCAATAGTGATGAATGGCAGGCTGTAGAATTTTCAGTGAATAGAGAGTCGAGTTTGCCACTTAGTCCTAATCCTAAGGACTATGAGAGAAATAGTGATGCATGGCACGATGAAAAAAAATCAGTAAATAAAGAGTCACATTTTCAACATATTCCTAACCCTGTGGACTTTGAGAGCAGCAGTGATGAAGGGCAGGATGAAGAACTTCCAATAAATTGTGATTCTCAATTTCCACTTAGTCCTAATCATATGGACTATGAGAGTAGTAGTGACGAAGGTCAGTATGAAGAATTTCCAATAAATTGAGAGTCACAATTTCCACATAGTCCTAATCCTATGAACTATGGGAGCAGAAATGATGAAGGGCAAGATAAAGATGGTGAAAAATATACTCCATGTCAGTATTTCAAAACCATAGATGATGGTATTGAAAATTTTCATGCCGCCGAAGATGGTAATGAATATTTTTCAAACAATGATGGTGGTGAATTTCCTAACTATATTGAAAATGATCATAATAAGAATAGTATTCCTCCTAATGATGATGGAAATGCTTGCTCAGAGAATGATGAAACGATGGAGATGTTTCCAGCAAATATTGTATCTAGGAATAGGAGTAGACATTTTCATATCAATCAAAGATGTTTTAGTTATAAAAGGGGTAGAGTAGAATATCTAACGAGACGAAGTTCTATCAGTGATCTAATTTCAAGTGACTGTACAGTAAAATGGATTGCTTGAAACTTATGGATTTCAAGTTTTCTTTGGAGAAAAGGAAGAACTATTTGTCAATGAATAAAAGCATGCATAATTCATATTTAGCGGGGTGCATGCAATCTACACTGGCAGGTTATGATTATCATATTGGGTCTTTATTGCTCTATTTTTTTCAAGATAAATCCCCTCTGTGAACGGAGGTGATCTCTCTAGCCCTAGAGTGGGTCTAGCAACATGATATTATTTCTAATGCAAAGCTCTCTTAACTAACATTTACAGTGCGACATGAAAAGAGACATCAGTACCTTTTTCCCAACACTACGCTTGAGTCCATTGATGATGATCTTGATCCACGATCCTTTTAGGCCCGCTCCCTGATAATGATGGCAAGAAAATACCTACATATGATCAACAGGAAACAACAAACGTAATACAATACATAATAATCGTAAACATTAGCTATCTAGCATATCAAGGAGTACCAGAATATTTGGATAAACATTTAGACAAATATAGAAATAAAACATCATATGTTATTATTGAAAAATAAAAAATGATAGCTTACAACCGAGGCCTTGATCTTGGAGGCATCCTTTGGTGAAAATATGAGTCCTTCACTGAAGCTCAAAAGCATTCCTTCTCCCGAAAACTTAGGTGTTATCACAATGTTAGGATGCAAGGGAACGAGAGTTCAGACGAGTCTGACAATGACCAACCTAGCTCTAAAATTTTAGGAATGAAGGATATGAATTTATAAGAAGGGAGAAGAGGTTGGGAGCCCATGAAAGGAGGAGGAAGGCTCACTTTCTAAGGGATGAACTCCCATGAATGAGATCAAATATCTAAAATCAGAGAGCTCGACCTTATCACCATCACTTAGCAACCAACTCGTCGCCCTTGTGCTTCTAGAGGTCAAAGCTTCTCCTCCATTTGAGGAAACACTTCCAGAAAGGGGACCAGCATGGTTTCCAGGAAATAAGGGCATTGACAACGCCAAGATAGAACTGTGAATAAGAAATCAGTGTGAGCATGGCACCAGGAAAAGCGTTGACCCAAGAAACTAGGAATTTGACCAAGTTTCTTCAGTAATCTTCCAAGGTAGTTTTCTTTGGATATTTAGGGGATGTGTTAACATATTTCTTGATGGTGGAAACATTTCATAGGATCTGTCACAGAGAATTTCAGGATCAGGGACAGGAAAATGAGCATGGTGACAAATTACTGTGTAACATATGCCCCCTAAAGCATGAAGTAAAAATAGGGAGTGATGGCTGAAATGTTTTATGAACCAAGGCAAATAACGCAAACCACCACCAGAAAACCTACCAAATAAAAAATTTTACAATATATGACATCTTTGGTATGAATATGCATAACCATGTGACTCTACACTAGGCACCAAATAACACATGAACCTATGGTATGGTCGCAACCATCCGTCTAAAGAGATCATAGAAATGGATCTGCGGTATGGATGCAACCATCCGTATAGATAGGATCATGTATACAATCATGAATACTCAATAACTCCCCGTATCCTGGATAAAAAATCAAATGTGACCCAGGGTCTTCATCGCGATCTCAATCAACCCAATGTATGAATCTAGCCATGCGAATAAATTTGTTGGTGTCGAACTTGGTAGAAACCACCTAATTACTGTTCAATGATGAGAACCGTTAACAAGCACGAGAGAGACCACCAATAATGACGATGGACCTCAAGGTACAAAATGACAAGCTACAAGTGTGAATGAATGTGTTGAAGTCAAACACTTTCGGAATCATTCGATTGAAGGCCAATGATGTGAACCTGTCGTCAAACATGAAAAACTATCCATTGAGGCATGCAAGCTCCAAGGTACTGAGAGAATTTTCTAAATCATCTTCCTGGATAATGAGTTGAAGTCGACAGGAAATGATTCATTAAAGGAGGGCCATGATGATTCCTCCATCATCGACATGAAACAATGGATATCTTAAGATGATAGGAGTGATTCAGGATTGTAACAAAGGAGGTCATATAAGCAAAGGATGTTTGAAAAAAAGGACTTCTCTTGAACATATTGGTGACACGACTTCGGAGTATGGAAAAATTTGACTAAAATAGGATCAGAGGTTGTTAGTATGAATCTTAATTGCAAGTGTACGAAAAAAGACCACTTTAGTTGTGCATAAAAAACAACCCTAACAGAAAAGATGGCTGCCAATATCTTCATATCTGCAATTAGTTGATCAAGATAAATGCTGCAAAAATCTAGATCTATGCATCAAAAGACATTAAGCAGTAAATAAAAATGAGATTTACTCCATGCATCCAATAGACAAGACAAGAATATTTTGAATGAATTTTATATTAAAGAGCACCTGGGAGGAAAACATAGAAGGATGTTACCAGTTCTCCTCAATGGGATGGGTTCTTGTAAGTCCTCAGCACTTCAGATCTAAAATTCCTCTCTCTTGATGGTGGATCAAAGTCAGACCAAAAGTATAGATCCAGAGTGATCTTTAGGCAACAAAAGGTGATGAATTAATGGAAAACCCCTTCTATTTATAACAAAATATTGAGTTAGTCCAAACATTGGTGCATAATTAAAATATTATTAACCAAATCAAGATCCAACTTTTATGGAATATTTTATTATTTTTGTTGGCGGGAAAAGGAATTTGACTTGGGCCAAATCCCTTTATTTGTAAATAATAGATAAATAAATTATTTATTTATCATTTTAAGGATGTGGTTGAGTAATAATTAAATAAATAATTAGTTATTTAACTATTTATGAGTGATCTAGTCAAATTTAACAAGGAATATTATTTAAATAAGTTTTAAATCATTATTCCTAGAAAATAATAAGATAAATAATAATTTATCTAATTAATTTTCTTGTTTTGGGTTAAATATGACTAGTAATATTAATTAAACTGTTTTTTAACTAATTATTCCTTGAAGAAAATCAAACAAATGTAGATTTATTTAATATTTCCTCATGGGGTTTCCTATTTAGACGATAAACAACTTAATAAAGGTGTTTTACTAAGTTATTTTTCATAGTAAAAGAAATTTTACTTAGGGTAAAATTGGTCTTACATGGTGTACTTAGGTCCATCTAATAGTAACATGTTAGATGACCAAAAAATGGTGTAACAGATTTCCCCCCAGAGTGCGAGCGTTAGGAGCTAATTGTATGACCGAAGTACGTTGTAAGAACTCAATCACTAGACACCGAAGGGGAAGTCAAAGAGAGAGAAATATAAGGTATATTGATGTACTAAAGGACTAGACCCTAAGGAGGCGAGAATTACAGGTGTGAAAAGTCTCTTTTATGAGTGAGTACTTGTGTTATAGGCGGCGATGGAGGCATACCTATGCCCGTCGAGACAAAGTACAAAGAATAATGCGTCCAGTAAACAAGGGACTGAACAATATAGTACATGCTGGCATAAACATGAGCTAGGTAAAAACATGATAATGAATCCCACATACATACTGTGCCTGGGATAACAACCAGGACTTATACAATCATATCTGAGTACATGAGATACAAATACAACCCAAATTCCCCTGTAAACAGGAAAGGGATCTGAAAATCTAACTGATACATGCAAACAAAAAGGCACTGCAAGCGGTTGAGGCCATCATAAAATATATGGAGCTGCATCAAAGGCTGTAATGAAAAGGTAATGTGGGCATGTGGGGCTACCTGTAGGGCCATCGCCTCATGAGGGCTAAAAACATCTCACACACACCCGAGAATCGCTGGTATCATCTGTTGCATCATTGAACCATCAATTATACGGATCTTGATCATGCTGAAAGGCGTTGGAGCTGACAAAAAATCAAGTCAAAGGGTAATAAGGAGTCCCTTTTCCTGATCCGAGGCATCGAACAAGAGTGGAAGATGGAACCAAGGTACACCGCCCTCTAGACCTGTCTTCTAGAATGAATGATCTGATGTCAACAGAAGGAGGTTCGCCATAGGTGAGGCGATAAGGGATCCTCAACTAAGGTACGAGAGAAAATAGTAGAGTGACTGATAGACTGACACCAGGGATGTTGATGAAATGGGGGGTACTGAGTAGCAGACGGATGACTTCCCTTGTTGGAGCATAAAGGGCATGGATGACCTAGCAGCGACTGACACAATATCATGAGGGATAGGGGACAGTGGGATTGAAGGCCATAATGTGCAACACGAGAAAGGAACCAAGCAATGAAGGATGGAGGACTATAGCGGAATACAAAGGGACTCGGAATAGACTCCATGAATGGATGATGACTCAACTCGGATGCTCTAAACAAGGGAGACTCGATGATGTTGCCACGCAGAAAAGGTCCAATGGGGACCATAAAAACATGAGCACATGATGGTTACTCACGACGAAAATTGACACGAGCATGGAAAAGTATGAAGGCAAAGTGGTGCACCAAGTACAAGTGTTGCAAGTGAAAAAAATCGATTTTGGGGAGTAGTGAAGTGACGCTTCCTGGAAAAAACATGTCCTAGTGAAGTATAAAATCACAAAAAACTAACATATATCCATTTGAGGACTCGATGAGAGCTTTCCAATGGTGCAGACGGTTTGTAAAACTAAGCTACGGTTTGGCCACAGCAGGCGAAAGAAAAATCAAGGGTTTCTCTATTAATAAGGCATTTTCCCTCCAAATTCACTCATTTGCAAGTGGAGCTATGGTGAATGTAGAGAGGAGAGAAGGCCCTAAATCTTGCGGTGTTCGTAGCGGGCAAACCGAACGTTGGAATCAAGATCTGTCAGTTGCAGGTAAGAGGCCTAACCCTACTCTTTCATTTTAGTGGATTGAAAGTTTAGTTTAGGTCCCCAAAGCTCAGGAACAGACCCCTGCTCCTCTTCACGGTCAGGTCGCACTTTTTGGGGCAAAAACTGTGACCTGGGTAGCAGGTTTTGGGCAGAAAACTGCGACCTATCCCAGGATTGGGCCTGAAAAGTGTGACCTAACAAGGAGGGGTGGTTCTATGCTGTTTTTTGGCTGAGAACTAGGTTTTTGTGTTTGGATACAGTCTTTCCTATATGTACACTGACAAATATGATGGTTTTGTGTAGATATGGTAGAATTACGGATCAACTGGAGAGAGAGGGACCTGGGCACATTACGGTCAGAGATCCAAGAGGATCAGGGTGTCCGCAGTGCATTGGCCAAGTTTGGGGTTTGAAGTTTGTGGAGAACCCTCTGATGATAGTTGGAGAGCCCTTATTGGCTCGGATTGTCAGCTATTGGGATCTGGACCATGAGGTCTTTATAGTGCAGGGGCACCGAATCGAGTTGGTGGTCTAGGATATATATTTCCTGATTGGTCTTCCACCACTTGGGATGGTTGGGAATACTTAGCCAGTGTTACCACGAGGGCGGAACATCATGGAGTTTGTAGAGTGCCATTGTCGACCAGGTCTCCAAGTCAAGGGGACTCGGATACCCATCGGGGATCTAGAGAGGTTAGAGACCCGTGCTATGACCGCAGCGGTGCTGCGGATCCTAGGAAACTAGGAACTCCACCACATCACTGGAGGGCAGATGATGCTTGTGGAGAGTGTGTTGAGTGGGACCTACTATGGGTGGGCCCAGATGATGTTTTCATCGTTGAAATGACAATTGTCACTATGCAAGGGGTAAGTGAACCATGACTGTGCCTATGGGACAGTTTTGTGCTCGCTCTTCTGTGAGAAGATCCCGACACTTCAACCTTGCATACAGCTCTAGGATGGGGGTTCGAGAGAGCCCAGGATGCATCGGTGGGGGCGACTACTGTGCAGAGGAGGAGGTGGGGCAGCCAGACGGGTGTTCTGACCTGAGTTTTTTGTGCATTGGGATGAAATTCTATTGTACATAGATCACTATCCCTATAGTGGGATGAGTTATCGTGGGGACCCAGATTTTCCACTGCCTCCTGGTCAAGTATGGGGGCTCGATGGTAAGTGAAAAATTGCTAATCTTTTTATGTGCATTGTAAAGTTTCATAATATTGTAAATGATACTGATTCTTTCACTTTTGGTATGCAAACACAACACCAGTAAAACCGACTAGGTATATGGGATGGCCTGCAGTATCAGGAGCTGCAAGACCTAGTGGGTCGAGGGTGCCACAAAATTAGGATGCAACAGCCCTCCTGGAGGACATCCATCATAGATGTGAGAGGCTTTTGACCGGTGTTTCAGAGCACGGTTGGTAAGACTTAGAGGACCAGTACATAGAGCCATGTATTGGTCTACCATCAGAGTGGCGAGGGGTCATGCAGTGCATGGAAATGGCTGAACAGGGGATGCGTGATCTATGAGCTGCAGGAGTAGAGCCATTAGCTCGAGATCCTCCAAATAGTGATTGTGTGTAGGGGCAGGTTGTGCCCCCAATTTTTATTTTTTGTAACATGCTATGGGCATGTCATATGTATCAGAGTTGATGAACTCTAAGACATTTTATATGACACATATTATGGATATGCATTGTTTTGATGGTTTTATGTTATTGTCTTGTGTTAAATGCATGTGCTAAATGCCAATATAGAATATGGTTTGCAATGCTATCTACATAGTGATTTTGTGCTCTAGGTACATGACTGAATGTAATGATTTCAAATTCACGCCTCAAAATCTTCACTCGTAAATATCTTCTGAAAAGGATAGGATTGTGCACATGATAGGCACCATTCAATTGCATGACAAGAAGTAGGGAATCTAAACGTACATGAAGGTGGAGGATGCGATGTGAAAGGGAATTGGCTAATAAACCTCGCACTGCATCATATTCAGCCTGATTATTGGTAGCAATACCAATGCATACACCATTCGATAGAACAAGTGAATGCAAGGGGGTAAAAATGGCCCAACCTGCCTAGGCTAGATTCCGGGAGTAGCAACTTGCACCATCAGCAAAACCGATATAAGGTGTGGACGGGAGGTCCATTTGAAAGGTGATACAAGACAATAAATGGGAGGATGATGAAAAATGCTGGAAACCTGAGCACAAAGTAGAAATAAAACGCACTCTGAGAGAGGGAGTGATCTAGGTAGGATGTCTACTACTCACACGCCTACGGTGATGTGGAATGTGCAAGCTACCAGAAGTGTAGCTTGTGCTCAGGCCCTGAAATTCACATAGACACAGATGGTGCCATCCCATTTATGGGTGGGAAAGATGAATTCAGGGGTGGAAAAGGCTTCCATGATGTCATCATCACAATAGAAGATGGAGTGACTGGAGGAAGGGAGACCACATGATGCGGCGAAGCTACCTGACTCATCATCATGAGAAGAAAGGTTCACATGTCCATCATCATAGGGGGTGACGAAAGAACAAGCAGATAAGGGATCTATCGATGTTTAGCCCAGGGTGATCGCTGAAGGGAGGTCAAGCGAAACAACAGGGGAAGATGCAAAGGGAACTTCCACCAAAGGTCTCATGGATGATGATAGGTAGAGGATGGTGGCCGTAGGCTTCATCATCTTGACAGCAGGAGGGGGAATTTCAATGGAAGAGGGTAAATCCTCAAGCTAGCCCATAGCATACTGTGCAAGTATGGGAGAGGCGAATTGGTTCTGTTTAACCTCATACTCCCGAACTACCTCCAAATAGGCGCGGTAATGCGTAAGGCAGGGATAATGGTGGGAATAATGGCCATGGAGATCACAAAAAGCACAGGTTTGATTGGTGCGAATAGTTTTAGGGTTCTTGACTGCAGTTGAGGAAGAAACAGAGGCTTCAGGGACCATAGACTTAGGGAACACAACTTTAACGATGGGATTGATACAAGGCAATTCAGGACAATTATGGGTGGCATGGCCGACGACATCACACAAAGCACAGGGCTTTGGGGGCGTGGGAGGCGCAGGGTCAATCAGGGCAGCCTTGTCCTTTGAGGCCCTCTTGCAAGATTTGCTCTTCTTACCCGAAGCGGTCGCAACAGGAGGTGGTTCCTGTTGAGGTGGTTGAGGTACTATAGCAGCGGGAGAAGTCATGGGGACCAGTTGAACCAGGGTGAAAGAAAGATAAGGTTTGGGTTGACCAGGCGGGGTAGTGGCTGGAGGATCAAGGTACTAGATGGGAATCCAAGGGTCAAGTTAGGGAGAGAGAGGGTAGCCATGACAGGTACCGTGTACACTCTTGGGGGGGAGCTAGGAACGGTATCTGACCGAAGGGGTAATGGCCAGGCGAGATGGCTCCAAGATGTTTAAGGCCTGGAGGAACCATTCTAGGAGGGTAAAGAGGCTCATGGATACTAGCTATAGGTGAAGGGCCAGGAGGAGGAGTTCTAGAAGGCTGAATCGAAGCGCTAGGAGTAGGCTACGGAGGGTGAGGAGGCTGCTGACTAGCCGAAGCAGGCTGTTTGAGGGCAGGTTGAGATGATTACATCATGAAAAAATTTGATGAGCTAGGATCAGAGACAGGAGGAGGAAGACCAGGGAATGTACCAAGCAATTAGGAATCTTTGTAGACTCCGAGTGAGACACTGGTCAAAGGATCGACGGTTTTCTTACTGGCCACTAAAGAGATGATGGACTCAGGGGAGGTCTGAGACTTCGGTTCGTAATATGTCAACTGGTCAATGGTGACTATCTTTCTATTATGAGGGAAGGACATATTGCGGTGAACCGTAGATGGGATAGCAGACATCGCATATGTGTAGATACGACCCAATAGAATGTTGTAATCTAAGGGGGCATCTATGACTTCTATGTCAATGCAAACATTCTTGCCTGCAAAAGTAATAGGACAATTGTGGAATAGGCCAATGGGCTGGGAGGTGTGGCCATCCCACGCTTGGAGAGTGATTGTGGAAGGAGCCAACTCAGGTGATCTGAGCTGCTTCCAAACCGAAGCAGACATCACAAAGGTGGATTCCCCCTCATCAATGATGCACCGGGAAACGTTGGCATTCCGGATCTTGACTAGGATTTGGAAGGCGATGGAAGTAGGGAGAGGAGGATGTTCTAACCGGTCAACATCAAAGATAATCAATCGATCGTAAGAAGGATCTACAACGCCCATGGCAGATAGTAGATATTTTCATTGTGAAGGGCACGACTTGAGGAGTTCTAGCATTGAAATGGCAGTAGGAGATTGCGCCAAATCATCTACTATGTTATATGAATGGGCAACTTTGCCAAAAGCAGCATTTCGGCGTAGTGGTCCCTTAGGGATCTTGGGATGAACCTCCACCTTAGGCTAAGGGATCTGCAAGGGACCATTAAGTGTCGAAAGAGGCTCTGTAGGGATCGAAGGAGGTGGCTCGGGGATAGACGTAGCGGGAGGCTTGTTGTACTGACGGGACCGAGTCTGAAGATTGATGTCTATGGTTAGAGGTTGGTCAGAATTCATCATGAGAATCTAGTAATCGAAGGTACTAGATGGAAGAGGTTGAGTGGCCACTCGACCTTCAAGTGGTTAGGTAGCCACAAATCCTCGTCGAGGGAAAGGATTAGTAAACATAGCAGGCTAACTAGGCGCAGAACTGGGAGGGACAGAATGGGAGGCATGTTGTCCTCGCAATGTTGCTTGAGACTCCCACATTTGCTTCATCTATGGTAAAAGAAGACAATCATGTGTGTAATGACCATAAACATCACAACAAGAACAAGGCTTGTTCGTGCGAACAGGCCTGTCCTGCTTGGGGTGAGTGCCCTATTGCTAGTTAATAGTGTTAGGAGCATTAGTTTGCAGATTAGGTCCAATATTATAGGGAGAAGATTGATTTTGAGTGCCTTTCCTCTTCTATTTGGAAGGAGGATGATTAGTCGCGCCCTACTGTGCATACACCTGCCACTGAGGAGGCGGTGGCTACTGTTGTGGGGGTTGGAGGAGGTGCTAATGCTGAAGGAGCTGGAGCACCAAGCTGTGGATATGGGTAATAAGAAGTCTGGGTAAAAGTGTGGTAAATAGGAGGTTGGGCAAAAGAAGGAGGCATGCCATATCCTGGATACATTCTACCAGGAGGGGGAAAAGTGCAGGAGGTGTTGGCTCCCCCCTGAGGAAAACCATAACCCATGGGAGGCTGAGCGTATGGATGAGAGAGATCTCCAACGATACCGTCGGTGGCATGAGAAGACCCTGGTGCGTTGGCACAACCGGGTCTGGGAAGATCAAGTAGAACAATATAAACATAACCTGACTGAGCGTAGATCAAGTCATATTTTAACGCAATTTGGATAATGGCTTCTTCGATTTGAGGGAAATGCAATGCGACATCTTTGTCGATAAGGGGCCAGAGAGATTTAAGGAACTATTCCATGTAGACATGATCTTTGAATGTAGGGGCTCGACATAGGCTCTTTCTTCTCTGCCATTCCTGGACATGATCGGATAGGCAGGTCGCAGACGATTGACAGAAAGAAGTCAAAATTTTGGTACCAGTGTCATAAGGAAGAGGAAGCCGAAAATAAGACAGAAAAGCCTGAGAAAGAGTCACAAAGGTGGTATGAGAGGATGACTTTTGATCAACATACCACTTAGAAGCTTCACCTGTAATAGAGTAAGACGAATAGAGTCATCGTAAATGGAGTTAGACGAGCACCACATGTGGAAAGATCGAACATGATTTGTAGGATCTTCTCCAATAAGGCCTTCAAAATTGGGGATGTTGGAAGGGAGCTTGGTCAGCATAGCAAGCCAACTAGCGTCATGTTGTATAGGGTCATTGATCAACTAGTTAAAATCAGGAAGACTAAGGCCTGCAATATAGAGGCACAAGGGAGCAGTCGGAGTAGTTCCTGTTGTGGTCCAACTAGTAGTATTCCCAGCATTAGGGCTACAGCTACCACCAGCATTAGGTCCTGAACCAGACATGGTGAAGGTGACAGGAGGAGAACCGGCGGCGAAAACAAAAGGAGAACCCAATGAACCATAAGAGGAGTCGGAGTGCAGACTTGGTGGAGGACTAACTTGAATCCTACGCGGAGGATTAAGTCTTCCTATCGGAAATTGAGGATGAAGGCCCAGAAGTCTCTGGGATAAACTCCTTGGTGGCGCAATGATGATGACACAAACACGGCACAAAGGGAAGAGAGACCAACAAGGGCGGAAAGGTGCAGGATCAACTGATTACAATGTCGAAACAAGGGCAGAGAGGTGCAGGATCAATTGATTTCAATGTTAAAGTATTTTCTTGGCGGTGTTAACCAAGCTCTTCTTCACTTAGGGTGTGTGTACAAAGTGTGTAAATTTTAATTTTTAAACCCAGACGTTTGTAGAGAAAAATAAAATGTGTGTTGTATAACTGTAAATAAACCTACAGATAACAATATATGAAACTGAAATAACATTAAATAAACAGATAATAATGCAATAATCTAAACCCAATGAGGCAGGCCTCTCAATAAGTAGACTGTAGGTGGGCAAAAACTAGTCAAAACACACCAAAATAACCAATATATCTAGGGTCGAGAGGGCAGCGATCTAAAGTTCAGATCTACTGGAAAGTGGTGCAGAAAACAACAACAAATTAAAGGAAAAATTGATGTAAATGAGGTGGCGAAAAGCTATCTCCTAGGAAATGGAGTGGACCCTAGAGAACAACCCAAACAAAAATAAATGAGGTGATTTGGATGGATAAATAGCCAATCTGAAGTGGATCTAAAGGTGAGGTATCAGATCTGAAAAAATGGCTTAACACTCTGAAAATTTCAGATAACCTGCAACAACTTAAAACTCTTCCACAAAGTGTGGAGGGTACTGAAGCCTTAGGGGGCTAGGTTCCCACTTAGTTGAGTAAAACAGAACAAGTACAGGTCCAAAACGAGTAGAGACTAAGGTTAGACAACCTTGAACAGAGGCCTAGACAAACCCAGAAAACTTTCAGAAAAAATTCCCACAAAAAGTCCAGGTCACAGTTTCTGACCTGTTTTCTGTAGAGGTCACAGTTTTTGGGCTGAAAAGTGCGTCCTGAAGCTCCAGGTCGCAGTTTTAGGGCCAAACAGTACGACCTACACTTCCGGCACTCTTGGTGGCAAATTTCAGTAGAATGTGTCATCTCAACTGCGGCTGATGTCCAACACCTGCACAATAGGTCCGAAAACACACTGAAGTTAGAATTTTTAAAGTTTTAGGGTTTTATAGGTTAAAAACAACATCAAGAAAAGCAAAACAAGAAGCTGAAGAGAAATCCTAGGGTTTGAAGTAGCTAGATATGCAGGGATCTGAAAAACGACAGTGGTTGTAATCGTAAACCCGTGTGGAGTCGCCAGTTGTTAGTATGAATCTTAATCGCAAGTGTACGAAAAAAGACCATTTTAGCTGTGCATAACAAACAACCTTAACATCAAAAATGGTTGCCAATATCTTCAGATCTGCAATTAGTTGATCAAGTTAAATGCTGCAAAAATCTAGATCTATGCATTGAAAGACATTAAGCAGTAAATAAAAACGAGATTTACTCCATGCATCCAATAGACAAGACAAGAATATGTCGAATGAATTTTATATTAAAGGGCACTTGGGAGGAAAACATAGAAGGATGTTACCAGTTCTCCTCAATGGGATGGGTTCTTGTAAGTCCTCAGCACTTTAGATCTAAAATTCCTCCCTCTTGATGGTGTAAAAAACCCAGACAAAAATGGAACTCAAAGGGAGCTCACAAGCAAAAAGATAGAAAAATATGACAATGATGGTGGATCAAAGTTAGACCAAAAGTATAGATCCAGAGTGATCTTTAGGCAACAAAAGGTGATGAATGAACGGAAAAACCCTTCTATTTATAACAAAATATTGAGTTAGTCTAGATATTGGTACATAATTAAAATATTATTAACCAAATCAAGATCCAACTTTTATGGAATATTTTATTATATTTGTTGGAGGGAAAAGGAATTTGACTTGGGTCAAATCCCTTTATTTGTAAATAATATATAAATAAATGATTTATTTATCATTTTAAGGATGTGGTTGAGTAATAGTTAAATAAATAATGATTTATTTAACTATTTATGAGTGATTTAGTCAAATTTAACAAGGAATATTATTTAAATAAGGTTTAAATAATTATTCCTAGAAAATAATAAGATAAATAATAATTTATCTAATTAATTTTCCTGTTTTGGGTTAAATATGACCAGAAATATTAATTAAACTATTGTTTAACTAATTATTCCTTGAGTAAAATCAAACAAATGTAGATTTATTTAATATTTCCTCATGGGGTTTCCTGTTTAGACCATTAACAAATTAATAAAGGTGTTTTACTAAGTTATTTTTCATAGTGAAAGCAATTTACTTAGGGTAAAATTGGTCTTACATGGTGTACTTAGGTCCATCTAATAGTAACAAGTTACATGACCAAAAAATGGTGTAACAGAGGTCATGTTAACAAAATTGGGTAATTAAATGAGAGGCAAACGGATTTCCCAAACCCATGGAGGCAAAGTGACAAATGTAGGATGTCCCCAACCCAACACGAACTGCATATGAGTGTCATGTTCAAGAGCAACAAGCTGCCCAAAATATACATAGGATTTTCACTTTCAAAATTCCCCTGTTATCGCTAATGAGTAACTATTTATTTTTTATAGCCAACGTGAAGAGGATATCATATTTTGAGTGTGTAATTTTATTCTTCAAATGAATCCGTCCTAGTAAGTTTAACGAGCCCTAGGAAGGAGGAACTCGGTCTTGTCATCTTGACAAGTCTTTCATCATTTAACCTTTAACAAGTCCAACAAAAGGGTAACTTGGTGACTTTTCACGTTTAAGGAGTTTGAAAAGAAACAAAAAGGAAACTCCATCATGTCCCTTTTCATAAATCATCTCTTGAATCCAAAATGGTAGAAAACAATACCTGAGAGAACCTCTTGGCCATGTTCGATCAAGGTATTCCTTTTTCATAAATAGTGAATATCAGCCCAAAAAAGGGGTAAACGTATATTGAGATCACGTCAATTAATTCACTTTAAAGAGTTTTAAATGACAAGTAATCATCAATATTTTCATTTTTCGTGAGTCAAAAAAGAGCTGAAATTTGACTCCAGGGGGGTTCCTTTTTTCATAAATGTTTAATGAGCCCGCACTATAAGGAAAAGACCCTCTAGCGGATGTTTGTAAGGAACCCCTTATAAAAATACCCTAGACATCCATTTCTAGCGGAGGTTACTAGAGGAGGTTGGCGGGTGGAGGTTTTTGCGGATGTTTTTCGTCCGGTGCACTTATCATCCTAAACCGCACTAGTGCACTCAACAAGAGAAAGCATTGGTGCACACAAAACATTGGCACACCGGACACCGTGCGCTCTGTACACACCCGCCTGGTGCATATTATTACTATATCGCACCGGTGCTTTACAAATATTTTGCACCAGTGCGTCATAAAACTGCGCACCAAAACAGAAACCACACCAGTGCCTATAAAACCCCGTACACCGGAACAGGGTTAAATAAAAATAATAATTATGGCCAAAAAACCAAATTTTTCACTTTTCTCAGTGCTCTAGAGCTCTTAAGCACTGGTGCAATTTATCCTTGTCTGAGCCGCCCTGACATCGGTGCTCCCATTGCAACCATTGCACGCACTGCTTCTGTGCATTGCCCACCAATCTCCAGCTTGAATTTTGCAAAACGGTGGGCAAATTTTCTTTTACAAATTCTACAGCCAGTATGCCTCCTCGATGGCCAAATGTACATTTATATTTCTTGTTTTTCCATAATTAAGCTTTTTAGCAGATTATATTTTTAAATTACCTTAAAATTAACCATTTAAAAGAAAGAAAAAAAATTGTCGCGTGGTGCACTCGAGCCGTTCAGCTCGCACTGGTTCACGGTGCTACCTGTAAATTTACCCAGCTGCACCGTTGACCATGTGGAATAGTGGCAATGTAGTGCGTTGACTTAAATATCCACCCCGGGGTGGGTATTTTTGTCAGCGCACCACATTCTGCATTTCGACAGTGTCAATGGTACGGCCTGCTAAAAGACCTCACCATTGACTATGTAATGATTTTAGGAGGTCGGTGCGCTGACCGAACTATACGCCCCAGGGCGTAGATTTTAATCAGTTCACCACACTCCCGACATCGTCCATAGTCAACGGTGCACTGAAAATTTTCAGGTGCATCGTCGCCACTGCATTGAACATTTTTTGATGCACCGCCTTCAGTGCGTGCCAAAAAAAGACGCACCAGTGCCGATGCATACCTGTTTTTTGTGGCGCCAACTGTTTTAATTTTTTTCCTAAAAAAATTATATATGTATATTCCTAAATACATGTCTCATTTAATTAAAAAATTGTATTTAATATGTGAATCATTCAGAGACGTGAAAGGAGAGAAGAGGGGGGACAACAGAAACAACAGGCAGACCAGTATAACATGGTTCGCCTATGGGAGGCACCAGAGAGGGAGAGAGATGTGTACCCTCGCCCTATTACAACTGCTACCTAGGGGATCCTAAGGCAGGTAGGCCTCCTCAAGTTCTATGAGGAGGCTTCTTCCCTAAAGGGCCATGGTCTATTAATGAGACATCTTATCCGTAGGTGGAATGCCCACCTATAGGCTTTTCGGGTTGGTCCTAACCAGTGGTACACGCCCACTGAGGAGGACATATATTTCATCACATGGCTATCAAGGAGAGGGGTGGATTTTCCCTCGTTCCTAGAGGTTCCAGTTGGATATGCAGCAGGGAGTCAGTTGGTGTACTCCCAGAGATACATTAGCGCAGATATATTGTCTCCTTCAGATTTTCAGGTCTCTGGAGGTCAGTTACGTATTGGTGCATTTGGTATTCAGGAAGTGAGGTGCCTCTCACTTCTAATTTCGACCATTTCACACAACACCAGTGATGGGAAACACATTATTTTCTCACTTATATATTATGTTAATTCTTTAGTACAAGAGCCAGGACTTGTTAGGTGGTCTACCATTTTTTTGCGGCAATTTTATACAGCCTTAGATAGATGTCGTGCTCATGCATATGGGAGGGTTAGCTTCCCTTTTGCTTCAAATATTTTTTGTTTATTTTTTGAGAGGTTGCCATAGATGAGGCCTACTTTTGTTCAGTAGCCTCATAGGCTAATGTTCGAGGCACAAATGCACATGTGGGAGCAGATGATGCCCAAGAGGGACAAGACTGTGTTTCCAACGAGGATATCGCATGATGCATTGGAGTTGCTAGTTATTGTTGACGAGCATCCCTTCATTATGGTCCCCTTTCCTTATGTTGGTTTGGATTGGTGAGGGTGTGCCAACATCCTCTTCCATAGATGATGAGCTATAGGATGATAGAGATAATATTACTTTTTTATTCAAATTTATTCTAACATGTTATTTAACTTTTTTTTTATTTAATTGTCTAATTATTGTTGTGTACTTGGATATATTTTGCAGACATTGTGTCTTTTGATGGTGAGGACATGCCAGTACCACCACATGATCCAGGTGTGGATCTTGATGACGATCAGGGTATGCCAGATGCTGAGGATCATCAAGAGGTCGGTGCAGAGAGACATACTCCTCCTAGTGCACGGTAGGCTTGATAGCAGATACAAGATGGAGTTGGGCGACCAACTCACTGCATTGTTTGTTGAGGTGGGCATCAGGGCTACTAATATGAGAGACATATAGATCGATGGTAGGCTGTTACATATGTGGAAAGGCATGCTGCGTGACATGTACAACCTGATGCGGCATGTCGTAGGAGCTAAGACCTTAGTTACGTGGTTGAGGAGGATTGTTGCACGTTAAAGTCGTGGTCAAGACGCAGCAGCGACGCATCATCTTATGATCGTTCACCTTGCACCGCGGTAGATGAGCAGCCTCCACTAGCATCAAGTAGCAGTCATCATGGAGAGCAGGCTGGACCATTGGCCACGTCCAGTTAGCAGCCTACAGCATCCAACAGTACTTATGATCATGAGCGGGCTAGACCATCGACCATGTTGAGTCATCACGATGAGCAGCCAAAATTTGATCCAGATCAGCAGACACGTGATGATCAGCATGTATCTGAGCTTGTCGAGGCTGCACCATTGACTGAGCAGGCCTCAACTAGTATTGCTATTGATGATGTACCACCAGCTGATCCATGACATTTATATTACAGTTGTATATTTTTGACATTATTCAGTTATATATATATATATGATCCATGTATATATATATATCATGTATATATATATATATATATATATATATATATATATATATATATATATATGGTCCATGTATTTTATGTTCATGTTGCAGTTGTACTTAATTTACATGTTGGTGATCATCATGATGTGTATATTGTTAGGTCATGTTAGATATGTTCATTTAATGTGTAGCTTGCAGATAGATATGTATGTGATAGTAATTATTTCACATGGGATGTATATTTGATGTTTGTGTTGTGATGATGTTATATAATGTTAATTGTGTTTTTTTAGATGATCATGATCACGATGATGTTAGTGAATTTGAATGTGTTTTTAGTCAAATATGATGTTTGTACAATGGTTATCATGAACGTGATGTTTATTGATTAATTTAATATTAAATTATCATGATATTGTAAAATTGTAATATGTGTAATTCTAATTGTATGTAAAATTCTAAAATTGTAATTATATTTGTATTAATTGTAATTGTATGTAAAATATTTGTAAAATTTTAATTGTAATTATAATATTTGATTTATTGTGAAATGATTGTAATTGTAAATATGTAAAATTGTAATTGTAATTCTAATTGTATGTAAAATTCTAAAATTGTAATTGTAATTGTAACTGTACGTGAAATTGTAAAATTGTAATTCTAATTCTAATTCTATGTAAAATATTTGTAAAATTTTAATTGTATTACTATGAAGATTGTAATTGTAAAATTGAATTGTAATTGTAATTGTATGTAAAATTCTAAAATTGCAATTGTAATTTTAATTGTATGTGAAATTGTAAAATTGTAATTGTAATTGTACTTCTACTTCTAATTATAATTCTAATTGTAATTGTAATTGTAATTGTAATTGTAATTGTATGTAAAATATTTGTAAAATTTTAATTGTATTAATGTGAAATTTTTAATTGTATTAATGTGAAATGATTTTATTATAAATTATAAATTTGTAAATTTGTAAAATTTTAAATAATTGTAAAATAATAAATCTAGATTAATATGAATTATTGTAACGTAATAAAGTTTAGAAAATAATGCAAATAAATTCATGTCCTTTAGAATTATCATTATTTTATTATGATCTTACATACAAAAAAAAGAACTTTATACAGTACACCATTGTTTTTGAGATCAACATAATTGCAAATTATCAAGTGAAATATTGATTTTAACATTAACACAATGCAAATTACCAATTAATTCAAAATACATATTATAATGTTTCAAAAAACCCATCTTAAAAAGTATAAATATTGTTGAAATAGCACATGTACCATATCACTCTCGGTTCTCATGATCACCCTCATTATCCTCCAGCTGGCATGGCATGATAACACTTTTGTATAGTACTTAGAGATCAAAATATACATTATATCGAAGTTCAACATGAATATTTACTTTGTGTAAATTTGAAAAATTATAAGTCTCTTACTCTTTATCAAGTGCTTTTTTCCACTCGTTTGGAGAAAATCCCCTTATCTTTTCTCTTCATCCCTTTCATCATCCCAAATCAACGCACCTGGTCTGTTGTCGATATGCTTTATGTACTCACTGACATAATAGAAAGACTCATACGATATGTACCCCTCTGCCATAGACCCCTCGAGTTTTTCCCTTTGTCGAACAAAACCTTTCAATTTCTTCATGTACCTCTCTAAGAAGAACATCCAACGACAAGAAACCACCCCAACTAATTCAACCTCATCTATTAGGTGGATTAAAAGATGAACCTGTAAGTCCATGAAGCTTGTCAGCAGTTCCTTCTCAAACATACAAAAAATCTCAACTATCTCTTGACTCCACCGTGTAATGCTAGCCAAATGAATCTCCTTTGACATGATCCAACATACAAATGTAGATAATTTAGATATGGCACGTCCTAGGTCTTGAGGGAATTCATGTTTCACACACCCACGCACGAACAAAGGATAATGACATTGCAAAGTTATAAACATGTGCAATAATATAAAAAATTAGTTATGTTTTATGATCCCTGAATGGGATAAAATTTATTAATATAACAAATAATAAAATCGCTTTTGACATTATAAGTACTCTTAGAATATTCAAATGATCATGCGATTTCAACCCCGACAAATGGTCATCCACGGTGAAGCAACGCTGTAGTGAAGACCTGTATGAAGTTGGCACCCTCACACCCATTATAACTTCCTTTTCCAAAGAAATATCATCGTTTTTTAAAATCCATGGAACATTACCTTCTTTGAAAAACCATGAATTAGAGGGACCAGCGCCTGCCTCTGATCTCGTACAGGGAAAATTTTAAGAACCCCCCTTAATTTATATGTATAATAAATGGGGAATCCCCATGATACATAGGAAAAATGGAAGGCGATTTTATTAATAATATAATATGTATATATAATTTTTTTGGCGAATCTCTCATGAGATTATATTATCTTATAAAATCATGGCAAATCACCAGTACAAATGGCAAATCACTAGTACAAAATGGTGAATCGTTGTCTAGTGGAGTTCAGGGTGTTGGTTCCAATGAAGATATGGTAGTTAAACCAGGAGTTGAAGGAAGTGAACCAACGATACCAAGCATGGCACATGGTGACTCGTGAGGGAAGCAGTTCTTGTGTAGTTTGGAAAACGCATTCTTCTAGTTCTGCTAAGCGTAGTGTTGTTACTCATGCTACTACTAGCATTGATAATGAGGTTGGACAGTAGTTTGAGGAAGCATGGAAGGTAGAAGTGGTGGAGAATTACAAAGAGAACCCCATGATGGGCTACATTTTTCCCTTTGGTATTTGGGCCTGCAAGATCTTATGTCCATTGAACCAAAAATTAATCGTTCAACCAACAATCAACTTGACTAAGTTGATTAGGTACGATTGAACTTAGACTAATCTTCAAAACTATTCTTTGCACTATCCCATATTTATCACACTAATGCTACACAACATTGTGCATTTTCACCCAACTCTCATGCATGCACACAAAATTTTCAATAACGTCTATAACCCTAACCAGGTGATAATTGATCAATAATTTGCACCAAAGTTTGTTATAATGTTGAAATTTTATAAGAAATTTAGATCCATGGTACCTTAAATAAATTTTGAGATAACCTCCACAAATTCGACCACAATAGAGAAAACTTGTGATAAATTTTAAACCTACAAATATTAGGATTCATGTTCCTAGGAACGATCATAAGGAGTAGTTGACATATAGGTCGAGTTTTGAGCCTTGACACATTGATAATGAAATGGCTTAGGTCAAAAACCACACATTGAAATTCATCAATGAAGAGAAGACAAGATCATTATGAATTACACGTACTCCAAACTTCCTACCAAATTCTACTTAGTTGTCCACAACTCAGCTATACATAATCTTATAGTAAATACAAATTCCACAAATCCTTCTTCACATAGCTAATAAATGGCCATTGGAAGAGCACCCCTTATATAATAGTAATAGTAGCAATCAATAGATTATTTCATATTGAACTTCATAGCCATAGCACTCTTACGTATTGTATGATGTATTCAACTTTCATTATCAAATATAGATAAAATCATACTTTTGATTAATACATTTAAATCATACTTGTGCACAATGTTTAATGCAATGCCAGTCAAGGAGTAAAGTCAGTTTGACGTGCAATGATCTATAAAATAATGAAGAAACTTAGTAACGCACCACAAATTTCACATTTGAAAAAATTATAAAGCTTTCATGCAAATCCATTGTTGTTATAGTTCCTTCTCTCGACCATGTTCCACATAAGAATGGAAAATCAAGTAATACTATCATTTTCACCGGGAGGTGCAAAGTAATGTAGGGGAGTGGGGATACATCTTCCATGCGAGATAAAGGCGATGTAGGTGATAAAGTTGGAGGCAATATGAAATTTTTTTGGAAGAATGGGTGGTTTGTTTATCAAATTTTGTGAGTTACCTTGAAACTTTCTTTGTTCTCTTCATGCCTACCTCTGAAACCTTAAAAAAAAAACTATCCACAAAATGCATATTCAACTACCTCTACAGAATACGTACCTAGTTCGTGAGAGGAGCATTAATCCTTGTTTAAAATATAATAAAGTGAAAGTATAAGATAGTGAACAACTTCAACTCCTCCCTAATCTTAAAAATTTTATATTTATCTAAATATTATCATTTCCATGAAATAAAATTGGTCACAACTCTTTAATATAATAAAATAAAAAATTTAATTAAACAAATATATATAGCAAAACATAATTGACCAAATTGTTATCTATTATCCAAACCCGTCACATTTCGTATCCCATTCATTTAAATCCACTTGGTTGCATTATCTTAAATTAGAATATGTTCATATGTATAATAAAAAGTGCTTCACCCTCAAATGTAGTTTTTCTCCCCCTTCATTTGGGTTCTCTGGGTTGCATTGGTCCTGAATTCATGATATACTTACTATATAGTAACCAAAAAGACAAAGCAAACAATCGGTTCTATTTTAAGATAAGTTTGAGCTTTTAGAAAATATGTAGCCAAAGGCAACAGACTAATTTCATTTACATATAGGTAACCCTTTAAACGTAGACCATTCCTTGAAGAACATTTTTATTGATGAGGAATGTAATACAATATTCCATTTTCGAACTAAAAATATTATTTATATAGATTTTTATATGGGGTAAACAATAAATAAATAAATTAACTAGCCTTGGGGTGGTCAATATTTATAAATTTTATTTATACTTGATTTACCATGTATATCATATACCTATCAATCACAAACATGAAAAGTTGTGGAATTCACAGTGTTGATCTGCTCTGGAAACACAACCAACCTTTATTATTACCAATATTAAATTTTATATAGTAGTACATATGTAGATAAAATTTCCAGCTTCCAAAGAGACAAACTTGCTTCTCCAACATGATGGCACATTCTTAACTACTAACATTTCTAATTGTTGAATGTAAGAAAGCTTTCTAAGTACATATAATCTACTGCAGGGATTGAACTCCTATACTATGCTCTTTTTTACCATGTATCTATAGGTTGCAGTCTTCTTCTTGTTTCAAGAGGAATTGTCTATTATCATAACTACCTTCCCTTCCTTTGATGCCTTGAAGGAATTGCAAATTGGCTCATCAGATGAAGACAACTTTTTGTTCTTGTCAATTAGAGTTGAATAGCTTCCTTGTGCACTCAGCACAAAATCTGACCGATAGGAAACATCCCACCCACCAACTATGAGGTCCCATACAATTGTTGCTCCCGCCTGAACAACATAGACAGCTTGGATGTGAGAATTAAAAAACAAAGAAAAATCCCAATCGCATATATCTTGAGGATGAAATCGATCTCAAATCCAACACCCATAAAATTTATATCCAAAACTAAAACTGATCAAATTTGGAAGTATATTGGAAACAAAACTGAGGAAAAAGAGCTAAATTTGAGTGCAGGAACTGACACAAAATCTGCAAACTTGAGAATTTTTTTACGTACATTACCTCCACTCCCTCGATCTTAAGATTGATTTTCTCCCCAAATCTAATGGAGAACTATACTGCAAGCTTGTGAGGTCCAAAATCTACATCTTTGGTCCTGCTAAGTCCCCCATACTGTATAGGCACATTCTCTAGAGATATAAATCTGCAAGTAAAATCAAGTATTAAATAAGTTTCTAGGAAATTTTCATTGAATATATCCTTCATTCTATCATATATAATTAGAGTCTTCAACTGAGGTTGAGCATATTTTATTAAACAAGTTTCTAGGAAATTTTCATTGAATATATCCTTCATTCTATCATATATAATCAGAGTCTTCAACTGAGGTTGAGCATATTTTATTAAACAAGTTTCTAGGAAATTTTCATTGAATATATCCTTCATTCTATCATATATAATCAGAGTCTTCAATTTAGGTTGAGCATATTTTCACTGCATCAGAGAAGGAATTTCACATACTTATAGAAGGTCTCTGTGAATTTTCCTTCATGTGTAATTACCAATTTTCTCTTGGTACGTTGTGTCAAGAAAGTGCTCGACATGGAGTACAGTGCACTGAAATACCATGGGACATTGATGAACACCTGAAAAATAGAGAGAATACTAATTAAGAGGTGATTTTTCTATTTGATAAATTGGGTATAATATCCTCGCCCTTATAGGGCCCAAAAAAATCCCACACTTGCAAACTGAATATAGCAAAAAGGCTTAATTACATATGGAATACTTGACAATCAGCAAGACTGGAGAAATTCTTCAACATTGTACTTGAAATCAGATCATTTTGAATTCTAGTAGAGGCAACGGAAATCAGAAGTCACAACCCAAAGGTAGTATGTTTGAGGATCTGTAGCCTACAATTGATGAGATTGGAATTCAAATCCTAGAAAGATAAAATAGTCCATTACTATACTTCATTCATAGAGTGATTTCATTTTCTTCAAAGTTTTAGGATAAGATAGAAAGAAAGGGTTTCCTCCATAAGTTTCTTGTGAAAATCCTAATTCCCTCACTGTATTATGTGATAGTGGGGGCTACCTTAACACAAGGGGTTATATCTCAACTTGTTGTCACCATATTGCTGAGAATTTGTTTAGTTCCATACTAGCAGGTGCCTTGTTAAACCCCGTTAGGTAAGGTGCACTAATCTATGCCAATGAGCTTATTTGGGAATCTGAATACCATCTTCAAATGTGATGAAGCATCCTTGGGTTTCCCATGAGATTTCCCTTTGAAATAAAAACAGTGACCATTACGTTGACCATGAAAAACAAAACCCTTGAGGGCAGATTGTGACCATACAAAGAAATGACTATATATGCTCCTCCATCTCTAAACCATGTAATTCTGGGTGAAAAAATACAATGAGGCTGAACTTTAAAAGGTCACAAAGGTCCACTGACTCAACTATAGCAGGGGGAAGCATATTTTTTGGCGGTGTGTGAAAGTGCCAAAAATATAGGTATGCACTATGCTTGAAAGTTTCAATAGAATTTTTTGTATAATTAAGTTCAAATTTATGAGCACAGATTTGAAAAAAAATATGGAAACCAATATTCAGGATATCTCTACTTTTTATTTGCCTTTGAAGTCCACATATTTACCTTTTTGTCGAAACTGACTCATTTTCACAAATATGGTTTTCCAAATTCCATCTGTTATTGTGAATCCATTTATAAAGTTAAACGGCTTATCACCATTGGTTATGGAAATGATAGCTAGTTTCAAAGTCCACATCTTGAGCTTTTTTTTGGAACTGAATCATTTTTGTAAATATTGTGTATATATTCCATCTATTATTGTGAATCCATTTAGAAAGATAAACTCAGAGGTGACGATACGGAATCGATTATTTGATTTTTCCTTTCTTCTTGAAATATTATGAAGTGGTGATGATATTTCATTGACTATAGTGCAGAGGACCTATGAACTACACTCTGATTTTGGGACTACATAACACACATCCATTATAATACAATCTCTCGTTGTGAAATATCGGATTACGATTTTTGTATACTACTGCCTCAAGGCCTCATCTTTTTTAGAGTGAGTGCTCCTTTACTGATCCTCCTAACTTCATAGGTCCTCCTCCAGATGGATTTGAGGGCATATTCATAGGTATTATAACATCCAATCTCATGTATCATTGAATCTACTAATATGAAATATCCACTTCAAGTCTTTTCCCATTTCCTTATTACCTAGTTTCAACAAGATTCCTTCTTTTTCAACAATATTTTTCATTACCTATTTTCAATGGTATCCCTTCTTTTTCAACAAGGTTGTATGATTAGCCATTCAACCTAACAAATGATTGACCTTCCTTTTCAAATTCTAAAATACGACTGCACTGAATCATTGCATCATTATTTCCCACAACTATTAACAACCTTATTATTTAGAAAATATATAAAGAGTTTGGAATCTCCTTCAATATTGATTTTACTGGACCCAACTCTCTGTTCTTTTATCAATCCTGAAATAATCCTTTGTTCTCTTCCATATTGTTTATTCATTCTTTGAAGTATATGTAGAAGGCTAGCCTGATTTTATCTTGGTAGTCTCTAATTATGTCCCCTTCCCTTGCTATATCCAAGCTTCCTTTCTAAGCCCCATCGAAGTTAACCTTGCACCACCCAGACGTAGTGATATTTTTTAGGTTTCCATCTACGTATTCATCTCTTTGATCAAGTTTATTTCTTTTGACTGGGATGAGATTATTTGCTATTAATTTTTTACCTTCGCTGACTCTATTTTTTCTCTTTTGATCTAAAACCACACTTATGCAGGGGGTAATATTGTGCTCGTAAAAGTCATAAGATTCCTGGTTTTCCATAGATTCCACCACAACAATTCTTGCATTTTATTCACCATTAGAATGGGTTGATTTGTCCAAGTACTCCATAAAAACATACCTTAGATGCAAAGGCACTCTTGCATAGGGGACTGCTACTTTCTCCTGCCTCCAATCATACATTACACATCGCATGACCAATATTTCCTTTTAATTTCAAGGCTTTTGTCATGATTTTTCATAAAATTGGATTCCATACCTTTCTCCAGAATTTAGCTATATCATTGGATTGTATATTTCTATGGATTTTGTGTTGGAATAATTCCTTTTTATATACAAGGCACACCATGTCTCCTTCTTTGATACCATGACTACCATTTGTATATGTGTTCCAGCTAAGACTCTCCTCCCCTTTCCTCTAAATAAATCTTCTTAGGGACAGAATTGCTTCCATTGTGGAATTTATTTCCTCGTCAACTCAATGGACTAATTAGAGATCATTTTCTAGGTTTACAATGACTTGGATGGGTCTTTATTTTCTTCCTAGTAGCCAATGCTGAGATTAAAAAAACTATGATTCAAGAAAAAAAACTGGAAATGCACTAATACAAGGAAAACTTGAGAGAAGTGTTTTTCATTTACTGAAACACCACACAAATATGTGTTAACTCCTCATACCTATTAGCGTTGCATAGAATCTCTTAATCAATAAGGAAAAATAAAATAACAATTGGAGGACGTAGGCACCAGAAACAATAGCTTATAGTCATTTCACTGGTAAGACTGACATAGTGTTAAACCATTGACAAGGTTTACATTCTAGCTGTGGTCTGCTCTGACACAAAAATGGTAGGAACCTCAGAAAGACAGAGGCCCAGTGGAAGCCTCGAGTGTTTTTGATGAAGTAGATATCCTTCATGCACCTAAGCCAAAGGAAGACCATTCCTTGCAGTGTAGCCCATCTGGACATGTTTTTTGAAGCCTTTCAAAAGGGAGAAAGGCAAAGGAAAGAAAATTTCCATGTACTCATTATACATAAGGTTTTGTAGGAATACTATTGCATTTTCACAGTACGAGTAACTAATAATTGAATGTCCATACTCAAATATTTTGTGGGAAACTATTGTATTGTTATGAAACTCATGAGAATTTTCACAGTTAAGAATAAATTCTACAAAAATATTCCCAAAATGCACTAAATCTTCCATAACTTTGCATTCCTTCCAATCTCGGCTAGGATGCACTAGTACAAAACAAAAGTTGAGATGCACTAGTCTAATCCGAAAGGTAAGATGCATTAAGTAAATTCATGCTACATTTTAATTTTCTACGATGGATTACCTTGTTTTTTTTCCGTTCAAATGAGATATGTATAGATCATGTGAAATTGACAAAAATAAAAATTCAATTATGATCAACAAAACCAAGGACATAATATAGTAGTTGTATACAAATTTTATGCATTCAATGCCCAAACCTTATATGAGAGTAGAGTAGACCATGAAATAACAATAAAATCAAATGAAATCCACAAACAAACAACTACTAGGCATTGAAACAACTAGCGGTTGTCGATAGCATTATGTAAGCTTCTGCTCTAGCTTTCCTAAGTTGATTCTTCATCATCATAGTATTCATCATCCTCTGCACTGTCATCCTGATATTGCATGTATTCATACACCAAATCATTCATGTTTCTCTCTGCTTCAGTTAATTCCATCTCATCCCTGCCCTCACCAGTGTACCAATGCAAGAAGTATTTTCTCCTAAACATGGCATTGAACTGCTCGCTCACTCTCCTGAACATTTCCTGAATGGATGTTGAGTTCCAAATGAACGTGGATGACATGGAGAGGCCTTTAGGTAGGATATCACATGCACTAGATTTCATTGTTCACATTGTTGGGGATCCATTCCACAAAGTATGATGAATTCTTGTTCTGAGCATTCATCATCTGTTCATCCACCTCATTAGTGCTCATCTTGCCTCTGAACATGGTAGATGAAGTCAGATACCTACTGTGACGGGGGAAGGGGATCAAATTCACTGCCAACTTCCTTAGATCTTAGTTAAGCTAACCAGGGAACCTCAAGAAGTAGGTGACTCCACTCATTGTTGCAAAAATCAGATGGTTCAAATCACCAACTGCAATAAACAATATCAAATACATAATATATACTAAAAAATACAGACTGTGGAGATTACTTTATTCACCCAGATAAGCTAGGTATTAAAATACATAAGAGCTGGAGTAGAAGAACCTAACATTTTCATGTGTGGGGTCCCATGAGACAATTAAATATAACACTTAAACTTACCAAAGAAAATAAAACAGATCTACAGAACAATGTGTATTAATATGTGTTGAAGAGTTCATGCTGGATTTACCCTGCAACTATAGGGCGCTCTACAACCCCGGTGAAGATAGGGACAACTTCAAGAGTTCAGGCTAGTTTTACCCTATAAATCTAGGGTGCTCTACAACCCCAGTGAAGATAGGGACAACTTCAAGAGGTCAGGCTGGTTTTACCCTATAAATCTAGGGCGCTCTATAACCCTAGTGAAGATAGGGACAACTTTGATGCATACATTCTTAACAAATGTAAACAATATTTTAATGCTAACAATAGATTAGGCACACAGAGCATAGGAGTAACAAAGCACATCTAAATACAAATAAAGAGGCAGGATAGAGCCAACTTTACATGGGTTGTTCCCATTTTAATTATAGTTAGCTTCATAGAAAGAGGCACGATGTACTAGACTACAGAGAGAGAAAAAAAAACAATGAACACCGTATTTCCCTGCGAGCGACACTAAAATTTCTAAAGGATTAAGGTTTTATGGCCATTTTTACCCTGCAAGATAGTTCAGAAAGGTAGCAGAAGGTCCCTTAGACCATTTTTGATCTCATGGATGTCATTAAAATTCTTCAATTCAATTCAATCTAGTTGAAATGTGCACAACGAGATCACTTCACAATCTATAAAGAAAAAAAATCTTCAAGAAAAGGAAGAGGGAAAGAAAACATCAATTGAAAAGAAAAAAGAGTACGAGGGACTTAAAGAGACTCAAAAAGAAGACAAGTGGGAAGCAAAGGTTAGACACAAAATCAAGGAATTCAAAGGAAAATATATAGAACCAATTTTAGATGAAGACCATGCTAAAAAAAAGTCTGAGAAAAATGGATTTCCTGACAGATAAGGTTATCATTGATGCCATTATAATTGTTGAAGCAAGCCCTAATATTCCCCAGGTACATGAATGAAGAAGTATATTCTAATGGAGAGGAAACATCATGGAGCAACTATTTCATTTGTGAATTTGATGATGAGTACATTCAAGATAGCTTCAATCTTAGTGGACTTACTGTTGAGCCTCAAAATTGTGCTTTCTTTCATTCCATTTTACCTCATTTTCCTTTGTCCATTGCTATCCTAGACCTAATTTATCAATGAATATAGTTAAAATTACTTTTAGAATGATTTACATGACTGAATTGCTAAGTTTTGTGATTTTTTCCATTGTAAAGCAATTTGACCGGAACTAGCTGCAGAATGCAGACATTCCGTAGCTAACCGGCGATTCTGCAGCTGTCTTCACGTTTGAGTATGTTCCAGGTGGCCTCTCAAGAAAAACCGCTTATGGGCATAATCCACGTCATGTCTACATGGTTCGTTGCTCATCATGGAGGAAGAAATGAATTCTGGGTATGGTTTTGGAACGTGGGAACACATTTAGGAAGGAAGACTTCTATTAGGACTGTCTCAGTCCAGATGTCTTTTCCCTTTTCACGCAGCCACTTCAAGAGTCCTAATGTGATTCCGATAAGGAAAGACAGTGTTCCTAAAATTGTTGCAAGTCTTGTTATTTACATTTGTTATATAAACACTTGGGAAACCGAGAGCTAGGCTAGATTTTATGCTAGATTTTGTTCTAGATTTTTCTTAGATTCTGTGCTACATTTCTGAAGACGCGGAGTGCTATGTTCAATTTATTTCATCTTTAATGAAGCAGACAGTGTTGTTTTGAAAGCGTTGATTTAATTTGGAGTTGAATTCCGTCAGGTGGTAGAGGGCCCCTGCCTCTTGCACGGATTTATTTGCGTAAATTAGATAAGTATTCTAGCTGCCTTTACGTTTTTAAAGTTGAATTAGTAGTTGTTTTAATTAGCTACTGTAGTTATACTCATTCTAACTCTTCCACAAGAAGAAGCTCTTCGAAAATATTATAATGATGAATGGGGAATGGCTATAGTATTGTAGGATTAGAAGTTGAATTCGTAGTTGTTTTTAATTAGCTACTGTAGTTATACTCATTCTAAATCTTCCACAAGAAGAAGCTCTTCCAAAAGATTATAATGATGAATGGGAAATGGCTATAGTATTGTAGGATTTAGTTGTAATTTTTGTTGTTCACTATCACAGTTACACTTGTTCTAATCACTCTTCCACAAGAAGAAACTCTTCCAAGAAATTCTTAAGGAGTCCAAGGCATAACCGTGATAATGAATGTTTTAGTTGTGTGTTTGCACTAAGTACCATCGTTGTTCTTGCTCTTAAACGCTTGCCCAAAATATCTTAATGACGAGTAGGAGATGGCTATGATATCTTAGTTTTTCATTGCTTTCAGTCTTTTTGCTTGCATTTTCATTCAATTACACAGTCAGAATTGTTCTAAAATCTCTTCCAAAAGAACGAACTCTTCCAAAATATCAATAATGATGGACAAACAGACTGTATAATTCCATAGAATAATGCATGGTAGCTTAGTTAGGATACTCCGGAGTTTAATTGCACTTAATTCATGTTCAGTTACTTTGTTTTGAGTTTGATGATGACTTATAGTTCAGCATTGTTTTAGATTAGTGGCATCTTAAGTTCATTCTTAGATTAACTCATTGCATTGCACTCCATATTCAGATTGTCATTCACTGCACATTAGATTACTTCAGTTGTTAAGATTAACAAAAAAGCCTTCATTATTTACAAACATCTTCTTGTTCTAAAATCTACAATTGATCTATAACCATAAGAACAGAAGACAACATCATTTTAAGGCCTGAAGTACCTCTGCAATTTCCTTATCATTTCATAAACAGAGTCCTCCCTCAAAAGATTACTTTGAAAAGAAATCAATAACTCTTGAGTAAGGTCTTCTGACATTCAATTAAATTGCAGAATAGAGTTAGGAACTAGTCCTAGAATAGAAGATCTTAGGATGGTATCAATGTTTTTCCTCCAAATCTGTTTCAAATCTCTAATCAAGGACAAAATGTTGCATCATTGTAAGATCAGTTGTTTAACTGTTTAGTTAGAAGATTTGCATGTTTAGTTGATCATTTCTCAAGTTGAGTTTATGTTTTTAATCATTTCCTTAGAAGTCATTATCAAGCTTTGCTTTTACTTAGTCATAGTTTAGATTTGATTCTGCTTCAGTGTTTCCAATTGCATTTGTCATTTGTCATCCATCAATTAGGCTTAACTCTGTTTTTAATCACCAGCTCCTTTCCATTAGCTTTCTAGGCATTTTCCTTGTGAACATAAAACCACCAAAAGACCAAAAACATCATAAATCATCACAAAAGACCAAAAACATTACAAAACACTACACACAACACATTAGGAAACAAGCACCTAGGTACATACATTACTTCCTTGTTGATTTACAACCACGGACAGTCAATGACTGGATTGGAAACTAGTTGGAATGTTGCTATAGATCATCAGTCTAGTAACACAGTTTAGAATCCAAACTTTGTACCTCTGGCGAAAGATTAAAAGAGAAGCATAGGATATTCATTATGATATAAATTCATTACAATATATATATATATATATATATATATATATATATATATATATATATATATATATATATATATATATATATATATATATATATATATATATATATATATATTGTTGCATAGGTCAGCTCAAATACTCTTGTCGACCCTCCAACCCCAAATGATATGTCTCTTCAAAATATTAAAACAAGTATAAACAAAAAGTTAGACTCCTCATTCTAGGCCATCAACTTAGCTCTTAGATACATAACAAGTGAAAAAGCAGAAGTAAGAGGATTCATAACTCATGAATCAAGGAAGTAAGGAGAACGAAGATTATATAAAGTTTGAAATTTTTTGGTGAATCCCCTATGGTTTCATTGTATTTGTTGTGGTTCATTTGGAGTAGGATTTTAGACCAAAATAGCTCATACTCTCGAACCTATGGTAAAGGTGAAGATCAAACTTGTTCTTGACGTGTAAACAAACTTTTAGGAGCTCAAATATTTGGAACTATGCATAGATTCTAAGACTCATGGAAACATCCTCAAACCCGTGCGAACAAATTTCAGATCTATAGTCTCATTAGTTTGGACTTGTGACATTGTAAAATTTCAGATCTGTGGCACTGTGAAAATTCAGACCTATGTTACTGTAAGAATTCGGCCCTATGGCACTGAGAAAATTCGAAATTTTGGCACTTGATGATTCAGACCTGTGGCATTGTGAAAATTTGAACCTGTGGCACTTAATTTTTTAGACCTGTGGCATTTGGTTGGAAATTTAGCATCCCTTGAGAGCAGACTATTTGTTGTGTAACCAGCTCCAAAAAGAGAAGAAAATAGATATGAACGCCTTAGAAATAAGCCACTTCGAGGGGGCAACCTCCAATACATTACATAAATGAACAATTCTTGGATTGATTCAATTTACAAAACCTCCTTTCTATATATAGGAGTCCATGGGACCATAATGTAATCCTAGTGGGCCACAATGTAATCCTAGCTGACCTAACAATAATAATTTAAGGGCACAATAATAACAAAATGGGGCTAACAAGGGTACAATAATAACAATAAAGGGGTTACACTAACAACAATAAGGTACTATACTAGTAATATAGGGACCTAACATGCCCCTCTCCTTCAAAAAAGCATTGTCCTCAACGCTTGAGTAGCTCTGGGTGCTTCTGTATAAAATTCTCATCCTCCCATGTAGAATCTTCAGTGGGTAAGTTCTTCCACTTGATGAGATACTCTGGAAATTGATCGATTCCGTAATTTTCGAGTTCTTGTTTCCGTGACCTCTTCAGGTTCCAATATCATTTTTCCTTCCTCATCAAGTTCTGGAAATATTGTTTGAACTGGAAGATTTTCACCTATAACCTTCTTTAAGCATGAAACATGGAAAACTGGATGTACTCGCGAAGAAGTAGGAGGCTCCAATTTGTATGCCATAGTGCCAATCTTTTGCAACACCTTGTAAGGACCATAGTATTTTGGTGATAATTTATTATCCTTCTTAGCTTGATTGAGGGACATTTGTTTATATGGTTGTAGCCGTAAAGATACCCAATCTCCTACATCAAAACTTCTCTTGCTGTGATGTTGATCTGCCTGTTGTTTCATTCGATTTTGTGCCAAATTCAGGTTATCCTTTAAGAGTTGGAGAACTTCTTGCTGATGCTCGATGTGATCTTCCATTGCTTGAACCTTCGAATTTTCCCTTAAAGATGATGTGATCAATGGTGGACGATATCCATAAAGTGCCATAAATGGGGTCATTTTTGCTGCAGTATGGAAGGAAGTGTTATACCACCATTCAGCGAGAGGTAACCACTTGACCCATTGTGTTTGTTTATCAGATACAAAACAACGAAGATATCCTTCCAAACATTTATTTACTATCTCAGTTTGACCATCAGATTGAGGATGATAAGATGAGCTATGAGCTAATTGAGTACCTAAACAAGAAAATAACTCCGTCCAAAAATTTCCAGTAAAAATGGGATCTCTGTCGCTCATAATAACCCTTGGGCTTCCATGTAGCTTTTGAATTCTATCCATAAATGTAGTAGCAACTGTACTTGCTTTAAATGGATGAGATAATGCACAAAAGTGTGCATACTTGGTAAGTCTATCAACTACTACCATGATGACATTCTTTCCTTCGAACTTAGGTAAACCTGTGATAAAATCCATTGAAATCTCCTCCCAACGTTGACTTGGAATGGATAAAGGTTGTAGAAGTCCCGGGGTCTTAATTGTCTCCACTTTATTTTGCTGGCAAACCAAACATTCCGCCACAAACTTTTGAATATCATATTTAAGGCCATCCCAAAAAAATTCTTTCTTCACCCTGTGGTAAGTTTTTAAAAATCCTGAGTGTCCTCCTAAAGGAGAAGTGTGCAATTCCGAAAGAATCTTTTGTTTTAGTTGGGAATTCTTACAAAGATATAAGCGATCTTTGTACCATAAGGAATCATTTTTCCAACTAAATGTATGAGATGTACTAGGATCTTGCTGCAACTTTTGAATGAGTGTCCATACATCTTTGTCCTTCTTCCATTCATCTCTTGCTTCAGTTATCCAATCTGGTTGGATAATAGAAATGGCACAAAACAATGCTTCCACCTCTTCATTCTTTCTTGAGAGTGCATCTGCAACAACATTAAGCTTTCCTTTTTTGTAGATTATTTCAAAGTCATAACCCAACATCTTTGTAACCCATTTTTGCTGCTCTTCTGAAGATATTCTTTGTTCCAAAAAGTGTTTAAGACTATCAAGATCAGTTTTTACCTTGAAGTGTCTTCCCATTAGGTAAGTTCGCCATTTCTTTAGTGCATGCAGTATTGCTAACATTTCCTTCTCATAAATAGGTTTCTGTAAATACTTTTCTTTGATTGGACGACTTTCAAAAGCAATGGGTCTTCCTTCCTGCATTAAAACTACACCAATTCCATTTCCTGAGGCATCACATTCCAAATAAAGGTTTTTGTGAAGTCTGGCGTAGCTAGGACCGGTGCTAGGCACATTGCTTCTTTAGGATGTTCAAAGGCCTTAGTTGCTTCAGGAGTCCATGAAAATGCATCTTTCTTCAATAATGTTGTTAGAGGTGCTGCTATTCTCCCATAATTCTTAACAAACTTGCGATAATACCCTGTTAACCCGAGAAATCCTCGCAACTGCTTTATGGTTGTAGGGAATTTCCATTCCTTAATGGCTTTAATTTTGTTAGGGTCTACTTTAACACCCTCTTGAGATACAATATGACCCAGATATTCCACCTCTTGTACTCCAAAGAAACATTTGGATGTTTTTGCATATAATTGTTTCTCCTGCAATAGTTTGAGCACCCTGTCAACATGTCCAACATGATCCTTCCAAGACCTGCTATAGATTAGTATATCATCAAAAAATACTGGCACAAATTTTCTAAGGAAGGGTTTGAAAATGGAATTCATCAACCCTTGAAATGTAGAAGGTGCATTGGTAAGGCCAAAAGGCATGACCAAAAATTCACAATGACCCTCATGAGTTCGAAATGTTGTTTTTGGAATATCTTCAGTCTTCATTCTAATTTGATGATATCTTGAACGAAGATCCAACTTGGTAAAATAAATTGCTCCATGTAATTCATCCAATAATTCATCAATCACAGGAATGGGAAATTTGTCCTTAATGGTGAGCTTATTGAGCTCCATATAATCTGGACACATTCGCCATGATCCATCCTTCTTGTGTACCAATACTACAGGAGCAGAGAAAGAACTTTGACTAGGTTGAATTATACCTGCCTCTAACATTTCTGCAATCATACGTTCAATTTCGCTTTTTTGGAAGTAAGGATATCTATAAGGCCTGATGTTTGGAGGAACACTTCCTGGAATTAAATGAATAGCATGATCATGATCACGAATCGGTGGGAGTCCTTTGGGAGTTTCAAACACCTTGGAATGATTGTCGAAGACTTGTTGGAGATCTGCAGAAATAGATGATTTTGATGTCGGAACTTCTAGTGAGCATAATTGTGCAATTACGCCTCGTTGTTCTTTCTTTAGAAGCTTTTTCATGAAATTAGAGCTTATTATCCTTCCTGGCTTCCCTTCAATACCCCGTAATTCGACTTCCTTTCCTTCTGAAAAAAATTTCAAGAAAAGTTCTTGAAAATTAAAAGCTACCGTCCCCCAAGATTGTAACCATTGTACTCCTAGTACAACATCAGCACCTCCCATAGGAATGGAAAGCATTGGACTAGTCAATACATATTCCCCCATGGTTAGCTTGATATTATGGCATTTTCTCGAGCAATTTATAGTTCCTCCATTTGCAACCATCACTTGACATTCTGGTGCTGGGTATAGGAAACAATTTAATTCCTTGGCTACCTTACAATGAATAAAATTATGGGTGCTACGTGAATCAATCAACACTATTACCTTTTTCTTCTTGATTTGTCCTTCTATCTTGAGAGTTTGAGGAGTGGTAATTCCTGCCAGTGCATTACACGATATGGTCGGATTCATTTCTTCCTCTTCTAGAGTTGGTTTCTGGTGTATATCCTCTTCTTGTTCATTTTCTTCTTCCTCTTCACAATCTATGTAAAATAATTTCTTCTCAGCACACTTATGACCTTTAGTGTATTTGCTATCACAACTGTAGCAAAGCCCTTTTGCTCTTTTTTCTTCCAATTGTTGTGGTGTCAACCTTGTGGGTTGTGGAAATCTAGGCGTAGCAACACTTCCTTCTTTATAGAATTGAGTGGTAGGCTTCCTTGTCGCCATAATTTTACATTCAACTTTTCTTGCCAACCTGAATGCCTTCTCCAATGAATCGGGTTCCAGAACGTGAACTTCATGTTGGATGTTATCCTTTAAAGTGCCTATGAAGAGATCAATCCTGTGTTCCTCTGGAATATCAGTTACCCTTATATTCAATTTTTGGAAGTCCTCAATGTGCTGCCCCACTAAACCCTTTTGTTTTAGATTTATCAATTGGCTAAAGAAGGTGTTGCTCTTTGTATCCTCATAATGTGCTATCATTTCTTCTGTAAAAATTGACCAAGTGACAATTTTTTTACGGGAGCAAAGCCATCGATACCATACAAATGTATTTTGTTCTAAATGTAAAGTTGCGATGCGTACCTTTTGTGTGTTTTGCACATTATGGAGATCAAAATATTGCTCCATTTGTAGTATCCATGTTACAGGATCCTTTCCATCAAACTTCCTTATATCCATTTTTGGAATATGGTGGTTCTTCCCGCCAACATTAGAGTTTATGAAATCACGATTAACATTTAATTTGTTCTCATCATGAGGTTCTTCTAATATATTTTCGCCATTAGGAATCATTTCTGGTTTTAAACTTGTCATCAAACCTTCCATGTATGCTTTTAGATCATTCTTCATGTCATCCATCTTAGCTTCCATGCCGACTTCCATGCCATCCATCTTAGCTTCCAAACCATTCATCTTAGCTTCCACGCCTTTCTTCAAACCATCCATCTTAGTTTCCACGCCTTTCTTCAAAACTTCCATTTCATTTTTTTTTGTTCTTTGCGAGAGCGAAATTTGTTGCATTTGCTCTTGTAATTTTGACATGTCATGTTGCCATTCTTCATCTTCATGAGTAATAGTAGAGCCTTCTAAAGGCTTAATGGGTGTTGAATTCTTTTTAGGGGCCATTTCGGACTCCAATATTGATATCTATTCTACAATAGGCCCTTGCAATCAATTCAACTTGATTCTTCAAACAAGACTTATGCAATTCGGAAAAAAAATACACACCTTTTACTTGCTTTGAGGAGCTCGATATTGAAATTGTATTATCTCTGTGATTGCAGATCTTCAATATCTGAAATTCAGCACTGAAGTAGCCCTTTTAATTCTCTTTTGAATTCCACAGGTCTGACCTGATTTGGATTCTCCAAGACAAATTTGTGTCCAATCTCCCACAATGACCTAATTCTGGACTGGTTCAGTAGAGCGAACTTGTACGACTTGCCACGTGTCACTGTTTTGTTCTTTGTCTCTGAAATTGATATCAAAGAAACTAAAGGCTGTGTACTTGTGACCACTTTTGACGGCACTCCAATCCAATCTCCAGAGAGAGAGTTATTGAACTTTTCCCACGATCACCTCTTTGAGATGAAATTCAGGAGCCTGAAAAAGCACTACCTTCCACAGATCATATCTCCAAAAATATTTCGAACCAAGCTCTGAAATTTTTTGACAAATTTCCGCAGGATTTCAGCTTCGTACCATATGAATTTCAGATTCTGAACCTTCGTAGAAAATTTTTTATAGCGCAAATTCCACGATGACCTGTTTAGGAGCCTGAAAAAATACCTAACTTCCACAGATCATATCTCCGAAAATATTGCGAACCAAGCTCTGAAATTTTTAGACAAACTTCCTCAAGATTTCAGCTTCGCACCCTAAAAATTTCAGCTTCTGAAGCTTCGTAGAAAAAAAAGTTATAGCAAAAATGCCACGATGACCTGTTTGGAGCAGCGAAACCCTAGAATCCAAAGCTCTGATACCAAATGTTGTGTAACCAGCTCCAAAAATAGAAGAAAAGAGATGTGAACGCCTTAGAAATAAGCCACTTCGAGGGGGCAACCTCCAATACATTACATAAATGAACAATTCTTGGATGATACAATTTACAAAACCTCCTTTCTATATATAGGAGTTCATGGGGCCATAATGTAATCCTAGTGGGCCACAATGTAATCCTAGCTGACCTAACAATAATAATTTAAGGGCACAATAATAACAAAATGGGGGTTACAAGGGTACAATAATAACAATAAAGGGGTTACACTAACAACAATAAGGTACTATACTAGTAATATAGGGACCTAACACTATTGGTCATCTGTTGAAGCAGCATAGTGACCTTTTGGGAGAAAACTTGAAGAACAACATTAGAAACTTCTTGAGTGATCTATGTAGCATATCATCTCACCTTTTTTAAAACACTCTTATAGACTATTTCTTGAGGACTTGTTGGAACAAATTGTAGTGGAGTTTTTGAAGCTATATTTGGAGAAATCCCCACTTCTACTATTTGGAACAAGAATTAAGATCTTGAAGATTGAGTTGAAGCAAACCTATTGAAGTAACCATCACAACCCTTCTAAAGGAGGAATATCGCCTCATAAAAAAAAAATTGTGACGACCCTAAACCTTGGAAAGTGCAGACATATCCTTTGTCTTGGAGAAACAACATTAGTGTCTTTTGAACCTGCCTCCTCCTTATCTCTTGAGCAGATCCTTGTTGGAGCATCCTTGAATATAATTTAAAGATCTTGAAGCCATCATTGAAGAATTTTTTTTTTTGCAATGTTGGAGTAGATTTATTAACCTTTGTTGAACCGATTATCTATGAAGAGGACACATTGTTGAAAATTTGATGAGGTAGATTTGAAGAATATTGTTTGTGCAAACCTAAAGAGTTTGGGAGACACATACTAGCCTTGTTGGAGTTGACCTTGTTGTACTAGCCCCTGAATTATTTCACAAACCATTTGAGGCATTCTCTAAAGCAAAACTTGGATTCATTTTCAAGGATTTACCCTGCAAATCTAGAGGCGCTCTACAACCCTAGAAAGAGGCTGGATTTTAATTACAGTTAGCTTCACAGAAAGAGGCAGGATGTACTGGACCACAGACAGAGAAAAAAAAAAAAATCAACACCATATTTCCATGCGGGTGACACTAACATTTCTAAAGGATTAAGGAGTTATGGCCAGTTTTACCCTGCATATCTTGGGCTCAAATTTCATAGGGATAAAGCCAGATTCAGATAGGTTGTGCCCATTTTAGCTATAGTAGGCTTCATAGAAATAAGTAGGATGCTCTTCAATGGCAGAGACAACAAACCCAATTAAAGCACTGGGAATTTTTCAGGGGATACTTGAATTTGATTTATGGTTCACTACATCAGATGTTTTGGGTCCTCTTGTTAGAGTGTTCTCATCACCTTCACTTCATGTTGTTCCAAATTTAGAAAATTTCAGTTATGTTCAATTCTATTTTGGATTCACTTCTCTATTTATAATTTACATCCAATTTTAAGAAAAGAGCACGAGATAGGTTTTACAGGAGCATATAGCCTACTCCAGTCTAGGTGCAGTTTTATAGAAGGCCAGTACATTCATATATGCATACATATTGGCACTCTAACCAAAGCATTAGAGTTACAGTTATTTACCATTGTTAGTGTACAACACTGGCTGCCTCCTTTATAAAGAGAGACAATGTCTTTTTTGTTATTCATTCAATTGAATAGAGAGCATTGAGTAACTATTGTGCACTTCCTACTTCACTATGAGCCATACAACCATTATAAGGAAGGATTATTTGTGCACTTCCTACTTAACTGTGAGCCATCAAACATTATCAAGAAGGTTCAATATCAAGAGAATCAGTTGGGAAACATATTTCCAGGATAAGAAACTATAATGCAACACAAAAGCATCAAAGATAATGCACCTTGGGGACAATCTAATGCATACAAGCACGAATGAAGAAGTTGAACCACCCCAAGGACATAGCTTATAAGTAGTTCAAGCTTCCATTTGTGAAAAGACTTATGTAGGTGCCCATTATCTCCTCCTCTTTTATTCTCTTCCTATGCATTCCTTCTTTTGGTATTCCATATTTCATAATCTTGCAACAATTTGTGAAACTTTTTCACAATGATGTAAATTCACCTCACATTCCATTTGGCATCATGGTTCCAAAAGGTTATTTTTTGTTGGTATTTATCTTCTTTAGAAAGATCAATATTCAATATTCCAATTTGGTCCCTAGATTTTTTATAGAGATGGGCTTTTAATGAAGTAATAATATGAAGGTTTTTATTTGTTGGAGTCTGTGAATCTGGAAATATAAAGGAGGCCCAAAGTGGACCCACTAACTAGACAAACAACTTTAGATGTAAACCAAATAAGGAAACCAAAATAGTAAGACAAATCACAGTAACGGGCATAGATAAAAGCCCATAAATATGAAGGGAAAATAAAACAAAAAGACCTTGCAACTTGAAGGATAAGGTTCGGAAGGACAACCTTTATGAAAAATTTAAAGACCCCGGAAATATGACATACCCTCCATGATTTGCTAAATCCCCTCATATGATTAAACCAAAGGAAGAATCTTCTGGAAAACCCAAGGAATCCAAAGAAAACATGGCACACATTCTGAAATCATATTTCCATGCGAGCGACAGTAACATTTCTAAAGGATTAAGCAGTTATGGCCAGTTTTACCCTGCAAATCTTGGGCTCAGATTTCATAGGGATAAAGCTAGATTTAGATAGGTTGTGCCCATTTTAGCTATAGTAGGCTTCATAGAAAGAAGCAGGATGCTTTTCAATGGCAGAGACAACAAACCCAATTAAAGACATTTACTGAGTAAGACAAAACCCATTAAAACTCAAATTTAGATGGTTTTTCTCTGGTTTATTTACTTATTACACCCTAATTCAAAGAGGTCATATATAGAGCATGTAGATATTTGAACTAATCAAATACGGTATCGTTTAAGTGACCAGATGCATTTGTGAAACTATTTATATGCAACCCCAAACTTCTCAGTATCAATGCATGTGTAAAAAGGCTTAGGAAAATATACTTGCATCTAGGAGTTGCGAGCTTGAGAGTGTTGAATCAGATGTCATAAAGGGCATCATTGTCTAGTACCATATGCTCATCTGCATTCTACAGCAGCTGATGCATAGAGAGAATTGCATTGTAAGGCTCCACCACTGTATCAAACACCTTGGGAGAAGGGAAAACAGAGAAGGTAAGCATCATTCTATCAGGGTACTCCTCCCTAATCTTGGAGATCAAAAGGGTTCCCATCCCAAATCCAGTAGCTCCTCACAAATAATGACACACTTGAAACCCTGCACAGTAAAAATCGACAACAATTTTCACAACTGAAAACTACATTCAAATAATAAGGTCAAGGGTTCAAATCTGAAACACACATACCTTGAATACAATCAAATTTTTCTGCCTCCTTCCTGACTACATCCAGCACAGAATATATGAGCTCACCCCCCACCGACCAGCACTATTAGACTCGTCGAAGCAATCATTAGCACACTTCGAAACTGGAAAATTTATACAAAAATTTGAGGTGGAGAGGCCAATGGACTAGATGCTCAGGAAATCACCTCCAAATTCCAAGCCCCAAGCCCCAAAAAATAAAAAATGGGGTCAAATTCCTCCAACTTCCAAGCCCCAACCAGTAAAACATGGGGGTGAAATTCGCTCCAAACCAGAAAATCTGGAGGTGAATCCAGGGTTGAAGGTTTGTGCACATTTATTTTTTTGGACTAACATCTAATAATTAATTATTTTTTAAATAATTATAGGGCTAATTTTATAAAAATATACAAAAGGGGTTTTATATTAAAAATTCGCCCCTCCAAAATTTAAAACCCTTTAAAATTCGCCCTTGGGCTAAAATTCGCCCCTAATATTTTCCCTTATCCCGTACTTTCTAATCATCTTGGCCAATGTTTCTTTTTATTTTTTGAAGTAATAATATCTTTCCTAACATCAATTTGTCAATTTTTTTCGATGATATGTGCCTCCACAAATAAGATGAAACATTTTTAAATATATGCATTGGATCTAATAAGTGGGTAATCTTAAGATTATCCCAATATGGAAGGTTATAAAAAATAGATTTCCTTTTCATCCCAATGGGAAATTTCTCAACATAGGTGTCGAAGAATTCTGGATCATCAAACATAGGCTCCTCATTTGAATCGAACATTTCTATTAACTCCTTCTCCTTCTTTCTCTCATATGCTCTAAGCCATTCAGCTAGTGTTGTTATTGGAGGCCTTTGGGTTCTCTCTCATTTACCATTGAAAGTGGATGTTTCTCTTCTGTAAGGGTGTTATTCTGGGAGGAATACCCTGGAGAAATCATACACTAGCTTTCGTAGGTCCTTGGACCATCTAGCTTTCAGAGAAGGTCCACAACATTTACATCCAAAATACCATTTTGTTACAAGACCTGCGAGATTATTTTATACAATTAATATGCATGGCACCTCAAATAATATCATGAAGATCAGAACAATTACAACGAATTAAATAAATAATATGTGAAATAATATTGTTGCTTATATAAACAAATCAATAAATTAGACATGTAATTTACCAGAGCAAACTCCTAAGCCTGGATAATCATGTGTCGTGTAAGCACATATGCCATACAACATAAAACTCCTCTCTGTTGCGATGGGTATTGATACATTGTATACATTTATCCCATTCCATAATTCCTTCAATTCATCTACCAATGGTTGTAAATAGACATCCATATTCTTCACTTGCCTTTTACCAGGGACTATGAGAGCGATCATAAGATTTTCATTCTTCATGGACAACCATGTGGGGATATTGTTATTGATCACTACTACAGGCCAAATAGAATAGTTGGTGTTCTACAGGGAATATGGGTTGACGCCATCCATGGCTATGCTGAGTCATAGACTTTGTACTTCATCCTTGAATTTTTTGGGCTATGTATCCTCTATATGCTTCATGGCTATTGAATCTGTTGGGATTCGCATAACTCCCAACTCTCTTCTATGTGAGGCATGCCATCCCTGCAACATAGCTAATTATTTGCATCGAAAGAGCCTTTGAATCATTGGGATTATAAGCATGTGCATCCATATCTTAAAAGGAGGACGAGTATGTGATTTACCCTTCTTTTTTTATTTATCATACTTGTCATGCCCACATTTCAAACATATCTCTTTGTCTGCATATTCTCCTCTATATAGAATACAATCATTTTAACATGCATCATATGGTATGTACTCAACACCCAACATTTTGAACAATTTCTTTGCCTCTTCGCAACTACTGGGCAAGACATTATTACTCGGAAGAACCTTATCTTTCAATAACCTGTAGTTGGTTATCATGGGAAAATATATTAATAAATGTACATTAATACCAATATAATTATTAATGTTCATAAAATTTACCATTTGTAATGTTCATTGTATTGTACTGATTATATTTCTCAAATTTATATAAGGGGGAACTTTATGGTAACCTACATCAAAATTTTCGAGAAACATGCATTCGACAAGCCAAACTTTGCTTTAAATTTTTATAGTAACATCATTGTCCCCAATTGGGTAGAATTTGACTGACCGCCAGGTCCGAAGAGAGGGGTGGTGGAAGCAAATTTAAGGCTTTCAAAAAAGGTGTAAGTGATATGAGCATCATCCCCTAGCTGATCATTGTTTTGGAATACATCTAACAACATTATCTCCATGGCAGTTGTATCCCTTAAGTAATCATCCATACCAACCTCTATTTGATTTCCTCCATTGCTAGCTTATGAAGATCTACTATTGTTGTAGTCATTCCTAATTTGTGAATCTGGATGTAGCGAGAATTGAATCGGTGGTTGATTCAACCATTCTTGGTATCGTTCCTCTCTGATTTGTTCTCTTAATTCAGTCTTCTCTCGATTTGACATTGTCGTGGGTTGCAACGGAAGATGGTAGCTAGCTTTCTCATCATCACTAGAATCCTAATAATTTAAAAAACAAAATTGAACATGATTAGTACAAAATATATGATATCAATTAGTAACCACATTGACAATATTGCATGATTAATTGGTTTGACGTTGAAATAATTACATTAATCAATATACCAAACAATTATAATTATTACCATCATAATGTCCCAGGATTGTGGTTAGAAGATGCAATATTGTTACAATTGGCAGGGTGAAGCGGTTGTCCATTTTCATCTACCAAATGTGCCTTGTGGTATGATGCTCCTAATAAGAGCTTCCAACGTTTTAGAGCTGATGTTTGAATATTTTGTGCATCTGAACTCGATTCTGAATCTGTGTGAACCTGCAAATTTTTATACATTATAAATTTAATTAAGCTATTCATGATTGACATGGATAAAAAAGATAAATTCAATTAGATAATGAAAATATAAATAAAATCTGAAGTAAATATTACATGATCTCGAGATGGATATGGAGAACTACACGATGGACTTTGAGAAATATTATGGAATGAGCTGGATTTTGAAGAATTATCCATTCAATATAATTATGATATTTTCTCCCTGCATTTGAGCAAAATCAACCATAAATTTTGGTGCACACACCTAAAAGTAATTTCGGTGAATTAAAAATGGACTTCTTATTATCGGTGCTAATCTACAGATCACCACACCAATGCGTTTTTGTTAATGTGCACCAGTTCCATGATATAAACGGACGCACCGGTGCGGTGATATGAAGTGACACACCGCGACGAATAACCGCAAATAAAAAAAGCGCAACTCTATTTTCTTTAAGTGAAAAAAAGCGGTAAATTGAAAAATGGGCGGCAAAATATTTTCGAAAATCTAATTTGATAAAACAATTCTTTAAATACTAAACACTTTTCATTATTTTACTATTTTTGCAAAAAAATTCAGCCGGAGAGTTGCAGGAGACATACCTGGAGAAACGGAGCATGAGAGCACTATGGAGCAGTGAAATATGTTCGAACAAAAGTATTCAGACAATCAGAATTCCAAACCTCTAGTGATTCAAACCCTGTAACATAGAATTTCAAACGATCTCGTGATTAAAGTTTATTGTTTTTTTTACTTTTTTCTGCAGTTTTTTTTATACAATAAGAAAAAAATTTCAATTTCTTTTTCATTTTCAGAAACAAAATTTAAAAAAAAAAAAAAAAAATCCATTTTTACCCTAAGCCCTACATTCTTTTTGTTTCTACCCTTTCTTCTCCCTGTTTCTATGATTTCAGAATTAGGGATTTTTATTTAGATTTATAAGGTTTATTATTGCTATATATAGGCCTAAGTCATCCAACCCATGGGACAACTTACATGGTCGGATCCCAATCCGTGTCGGCCCTTGCGTGATTTTTTGATTTTTTTTTTTTTTTTTAATCGGTGCGCCCTGTGTAACCTAGTGCACCAGTGTGATGTATTATCCCAGCACACCGCGAAAGTACTGTGATAAATATTTAAAAACAATTTTTTTAATCAGTGTGCCATATGTAAAATAGGACACCGGTGCACTATGTCATTATGGTGCACCGTGAACGTGTTGTGTCACAAAAAAATGTTTTATTGTGTTAATCGGTGCACCATGTAACATATAACGTACCGCACCAGGTCTCCTAATTTACAAAGAGCGTCGTATGGTGGTCCCTTGTTTGCGCAGGTCATTTATGCTACAAAAACTAACACTTAACGATTTTTATTATTTTTTATGTGTTAATCGATGTGGTGGTTAACATGTAACACATTGGTGCTTCTTGTTGACATAGAGCATCGTACGTTCTATTATACTATTTGTGCGGTGTGTTTATAAGACACCCACGCACTGATGTCGATGCATACACCATGAATGGCGCATCGATTTCTTGAGATTTTTTTTTTTTACTTGAAAAGTTGACAATTTGTTTACAAAATATATTAATGAATGATATGATATAGGTTTCATATTGATAAATAAATGGCTAACAAGAGATCAAGTAACAAAAATACTAATAACACATCAAGAAAAGAAAAAAATACAAGTTCTTTGTAAATTCTTTACAAAAAAATTATTTTTGAACTATATGTAAGTTTAACTAATATGTATTGTCTACTGTGTATCATGCAGAGCCACAAAATGATGAAGCTAAATAAGGTGTTGTAGCCACTACAACACCACCCAAAATTTTGGGTATATTTAAAATTTCGGGTTCCCCCTCTGCTCGCTTAGGCATTAAAGTCTTCCATCCATTCATTTGAACAACTCGCCAGTGAATTACAACAAGCTTTTCACATGTATGATTTTCATAATGTTTTACTAAAGATAAATGACATCAGAATGGAACCTCAGGAATCTTTAGATGAGTTCTCTATCAGATTCGTTCATTATTGTTTTGAGTTCCCTGAAAAGGAGGTCGATTGGAGGTTGTTAAGAGAACAGTTCGCATATGCGATTCTCGTTTCCCTTGAACCATTTCAGTTAGCAACCCGACCTGAGCCTCGTGTTCCCTATGACAACCCACAAGTCAATGGCTGTTCTGACCATGAGTCTTTCACGTACCATGTCGAATCTGAACATCTCAGTGGCTCGTTATCTCTTTTGGCTCATGAAACCTACCCCGAGCCCACTCGATGCCTCCCTGGACTTAGTCCTAAATCTGGTTCACATTCAGATTATGAATCTGGTTCACATTCGGATGATGAATCTAGTTCACATTCGGATTATGAATCTGGTTCAGATTCGGATGATGAATCTGGTTCACATTCAGATTATGAATCTGGTTCAGATTCAGATTATGAATCTGGTTCACATACGTATTATGAATCGAATCCTACCCCGCATAAATTTTATTCCCTTACAAGGCCTGTCAAATCATCGTGTCTTCTGAACGACACGGATGTGCGTATTGAAAAGCCCCGTGTGGTTAACACCCCTGCGATTCAATCTTTTCGTTCGTTATTTCCTAGTTTGTTTCTCGATCCCGCCACACCAGTAATTTCTTCGAGACATTCAAAATTGCCTTATACTGGTATTGGAAACAATCATAAGCACGCAGATGGTGTTTCACAATCACAGTCCCAAATCGATGAATCTTGTAAATCTGATCTGTCTCACTCGGAATCTTTAGACAGCCATGGGAGCGATTATCTGATTGGGCAAGCTCAAGATGTCCTCTTTATTGATCCATCCCAGTCGGTAACTCTCGTGGAGCCTGACATGCCAGGTGTCCAACTCGACCACATCAATGGTTGTAGCGATCACTCCTTATCTGAAAACATATTCAATCATATCGCTGAGGATTTTCACTCACATATTTTTTCTGACCATATGGAGACACCAGCAGTCGATGCTGCACTTTGGGAAGTTTCAAGTACCCATCAGAAATTCGAAGCGCTTCACCTTCTGCCAACCGTTTCTGATATGACGATCCCAAAATACCGCGCTCCTCCCAGCATAACTGCGGTAAATCCACCCTACCTTGGCGAATCTAAAGAATCTGATATATCGATCTATCAATCAGTCAACGCGCAAACATTTGACCAAATTGATACAAAGCCCACTGACATTCTGCAACTCACCATAATGCATGATCACATCCATTCGCCTGTTGATCTCGCCCAACCATCAAAGTTGGGAAGCGCTCCGCTCAAAGGTCCGGAGTTTGTTCAAGGCAGTGAGGAATTGCAGCCTACATTGAAAGTGGATTCGGATCCTCATACCCTGACCAAACCCAAGAGCAACCTCGAGCTAGGGCTTTCAAAACTAGGATTCCTACGCTTGGATGCGCATGCATCTATAATTCGCCCGACACTTGCTTATTGTTTTCGTTCCATAAAACTGATGGTACCCAACATCATGATGAGTTTGTCGATCAACTCGACCAACCCCATTCGGTGAATGTGCTTACAAATAGGAATTAGCTCACCCATCACCCCTCAAATCCAAGACCATGCACGAATGATTTTGTGTCATTTATCAATAATGTTGAGTTTCAAGAACGTATTGCTGGTTATCAAGATGAGAATGGGATTCAGCTTGCGCAATCTGTTCTGGCATGTTCTATGGTAAGTATCTCTGATCATCTTTCCGTGGCTCCTGCTCCTCAGGTAAGATTTGTTGCTACTGCACTTTTTTGGATACTAGCTCTGATCCTGATCATTGTTGTTCTTGCAGGTCAGGAACTAATGCGGTGGCTACACTGGAAAGCTGATTTTACATAGCCCCACCGCGTCATTGGTTAAACTAGGGTTTAGGTGTAGGCTAGATAGGACCTGCAATAAAAAAAAATTTAGTTTCAAGTTAATTAGGTTTACTCGCAAAATTTTTACTTCATAGTTTAAAAATGTGTTTGTTGTTTTTGTTTACGATTGATATCTTAGGCAACATCATGTTACAAGTATTTTCTTTCATTTCCTTTTCAGTTGCTTGTTGTTGCATAAATAATCAGTGCTTGTATTGTGCCTCGTTGCCACCTACAACTAGTTGATCGTTCTCGCGCATGGCATTGCATTGCATCCTGAGCCTCGCCTTTTACATTGCGTCGTACTCTCTCTTCCTCACATCATTTCTGTCATGTCGCCTGCCACTACAAGAGCCCTCATTACAACCCTATCTCCTTGCAGTCTTGTTTTGCCCCGAGTGCTGAAGCAGTAACTCCATTATTTTGGCGTGAGGTGGTGGTGGCTATCTCAAGAGGCAGCTTTATCTTAGGACGAGTCGTTGAAGTCCAATTCTCAACAAGATTCCTATGAGTCTAAACTCATTTAGCCAGGGAGATACGAGCTGGTTTCTTATGGGAGACCTAATGAGTTCAAATGACCCATACCCGTAGCCTAAGCCTTGTGCCCAGCATAGCCTTGGACATCTTAATGATCTGTTTTGCACGCTTCACCCAGTGTGGTAGATGGGATGTGAAGGTTCGGCACAAGGGCAAACCCAAATCAGGATATCTTTCAGTTTCTGCAACACGAGAAACAACCTCTCTTGCTCGTAAAATAAGTCGGGATCGCTCATCTGCCCATGAAAAATAAGTGCCATGAGCACATGAAAATAAGTGCCACGAGCACATGAAAATGAGTGCTGTAAGCACATGAAACAAATAAGGGTAAAGGATCGAGAAAGGCTTCCTGCGCAGAGAGGTAATGCAACAACTCCGCCGGGGTACTGACCAAGCTCGCTGGCAGCGGAGCAACGTTTGTGATTTCTTGAAGTGACTCCGCCAGGGTACTGTCCAGGCCTGCTGGCAGCGGAGCGACACCAGAAACTTACTTTAAAATCCTGAGAATAATAAACCCAGTGCCTTGCTCTTCACATCATCAGCTAGCCACTGGCGTCTGTGAGCTTTCTCTTTGATGTGTTTCTGATTAGCGGGACTTAGTTGAGGCACAAGGATCAGGCATACCTGTAAAGGGCCAAAGTAATACAAAGGGTACCCACGGAACTGGTTCAATATTCCCTTGCATCATTATCCGGACTCAGACTATTGTGGTGATATTGACAGAGATGTTGGATTCTACCAGTGGTTCGCCATTTGTTGTAGCCGCTACAACACCACCCAAAATTTTGGGTATATTTAAAATTTCGGGTTCCCCCTCTGCTCGCTTAGGCGTTAAAGTCTTCCACCCGACCTGCAATCATCTGCATCCCACCGACCTATCCTCAACCCCTCATGAGTTGCCTCGCCATCATGATCCGATGTCATCATTGCAATCACACCATATGTGGGAAGGATCATCCAGCATGCGCCCGAACACTCTTGTCGCAGTCGCGCCAAGTGTAGTGAGGCTGCCATGCATACGTTTGAATGGAAACCTTTTGTGTATTGACGAGTAAAAACCCTCCTGCTGTAGGTCATTAAGCATGTTGCTTGAACACTTCTCTTAAGCTTGTTAATTTCATGTATTTCATCTGCGGTCATCGTTATTGAAGAGTAATTATGATGTTGTAATATTCCACACAGGGGTCTAAAGTCATCGTTTTTGTTTGTGCAATTAATTAATGTTGCCCCATTATTATTATTATTATTCAAATCATGAAGACATGTAACCTGGGTTATTTTATTGCAGGAAGAACCTCTCTGTTTGCACATAAGAGCCAAGGTTTTCCCCAGCAAACAAGGAGACCATTTTCAAAACAAGTAGATGCTGGAGAAACTCCAAGGAACTCACTGATCTGTCCAAGGTCGCAGGTTGTAGGTCGCAAATCTGCTGAGGTCGCAGGTCTCAAATCTGCTTAGGTCGCAGGTCGCCAATCTGCTGAGGTCGCAGGTCGCAGGTCGCAAATTTGCCTAAGTCGCAGGTCGCAAGTTCAACGAGGTCGCGAGGTCGCAAATACAAGGAGGTCGCAAGGTCGCACATCTGTGAAGGTCGCGAGGTCGCAAATTTTCCTAAGTCGCAGGTCGCAAGTTTACCAAGGTCGCAGGTCGCAAATTCAACAAGGTCGCGAGGTCGCAAATTCAACGAGGTCGCGAGGTCGCAAATACAAGGAGGTCGCAAGGTCGCACATCTGTCAAGGTCGCGAGGTCGCACATCTGCTGAGGTAGCGAGGTCGCAGGTCGCAAATCTTCTTAGGTCGCAGGTCGCAAATTTGCCTAAGTCGCAGGTCACAAGTTTACCGAGGTCGCAGGTCGCAAATTCAACGAGGTCGCGAGGTTGAAAATTCAACGAGGTCGCGAGGTCACAAATACAAGGAAGTCGCAAGGTCGCACATTGCCCCGGGTCGCAAGTCGCGGAGGTCGCCAGGTCGCGAAGTCGCACCCCTTGGTAAATGCCCGATGGCGCGACCCAGCGACCAAGCGACTAGGTTGCAGGTCGCAACAACGGCTCAGGTCGCAGGTCACAAAAATACTGGGTCACAAGGAAGTCCAACCGTCGGGAAGCAGAAAAGTCAAGAACCCCAGAGGGAAGAACCTCTCTGTTTGCACATAAGAGCCAAGGATTTCCCCAGCAAACAAGGAGACCATTTTCAAAACAAGTAGATGCTGGCGAAACTCCAAGGAACTCACTGATCTGCCCAAGGTTGCAGGTCGCAAATCTGCTAAGGTCGCAGGTCGCAAATCTGCTGAGGTCGCAGGTCGCAAATCTGCTTAGGTCGCAGGTCGCCAATCTACTGAGGTCGCAGGTCGCAGGTCGCAAATTTTCCTAAGTCGCAGGTCGCAAGTTTACCAAGGTCGCAGGTCGCAAATTCAACGAGGTCGCGAGGTCGCAAATACGAGGTCGCAAGGTCGCACATCTATCAAGGTCGCGAGGTCACACGACTGCCCAAGGTCGCAGGTCGCAACATCTGTCGAGGTCGCAGGTCGCAAATCCAAGGAGGTTGCAAGGTCGCACATTGCCCCAGGTCGCAAGTCGCGGAGGTCGCCAGGTCGCAAAGTCGCACCCATTGGTAAATGCCCGACGGCGCAACCCAGCGACCCAGCGACTAGGTCGCAGGTCGCAACAACGGCTCAGGTCGCAGGTCGCAAAAGGAATGGGTCACAAGGCAACCCAACGGTCAAGAAGCTGAACAGTCAAGGAAGCCTGAAGGGCAGTTTCTGCATTATAAATACTCCTACGAGAGCTTGTAAAACGACTTTTCTTTTGGGGAAACTCAAGAGCTACATGGCATTGTATTGAAAGATTATACACTAGAGCATATGAATATAGAGTCTTGTTAAAACACCCTATGGTTATGATGTGTTTTGTTGTGCGAACACTGTGTGTATTTCTTGTACAGTTTCAGAACATCCTATGATTAATGAAGTTGCACTCTTCATGTCATCATTTATGCGTCATGGCTCTCTGTGTTGTATCAATGATGTTCATTTGTCATCTGTTCTATTAATGAATGTTAATGAACTATTTTTTTAGCATTTCGTTTTATCTTTCAGGAAGTAAAGGGGTATCTTATCATTAAGAACTATTTCTTTGGTGATCAGACTACCTTATAAGCATTACCCCCAAAAGATGTGTTGCTAATGACATCTCTTGAGGTGTACGTTCTTTATCTATAATCTTGCTACGCATAGTGTTTGATTCGTGTTTAATACATCAATCTTGTATTCTGTATCATGTGAGTAAGTGTATGTCCGCAGGTTCAAACAGGTTCTTTTGAGACCGAAGGGAAGTCGTCTTAAGTGGTAGCCGGACCCACACCCCGGACGGGATCCCTACTCCAAATAGTTCAAGGTCTAATTGGGACTTTCTACCGGGGAGATCCCCTACTGTTGGCCGGACAAATTTTCCCGTCAACATAAGGTTATATCTGATCTAGGACCAGAAGATCGTAAAAGATTGTTGGAAAAATTGCAAAATGATGAATCAGGTGAATGAAAAAATACTATCAGTCCAATATGAGTTTATTTTTTTAATTTTCATTAACAATATACTTAAAATTATTAGATAACATGTGTCAAACAATATATTAATTCACAATTGTTTAATGTTCTACAGGGACCAACAACTTAAAAAAAGAATGTTTTTCTAAGAAAATAAAATAAAAATTTAACATGCAAATGAAAATGAATTACTCCTTAGCGCATCTGGACTGGTGCTGGAGGTTAACGAAAGGGGGAAAAATTTTTACAAAAGCTTGAGGGATCTAGTGGAACGAACGTATAGACAGTCTTTTCACTTACAATACAAAAATCAATCCAATGATTCCAAGAACCAAATTTTATCTAAACTACAGGAAGAGTTTCCAAAAAATTGGTCAATGAGACATGTCAGACTTTTAATAGCAAAAACGTACAACAACAAAAAAAAAAGGAATGAAAAAGTAATATTCCTTTAAATGTTTGTCTAGAATTATTTATGAATATGACTTTTTTTATATTTATTTTTCATCTATCAATACAAAAATTAAATAGTTTATTGTCATGTTACATTTTCAGGAATATCATGAAAATTTCAAAATATGAACGAGCTGATATCAGAAATATGCCAGTAGGAATGTCCAAAAATGTGTACAAGGAGATGGTCAAAGAAATGGACAAAATTTCATTGCAAGAGGAGCCATCTCAACAACAACGTGCTTCAAATGTAATATGTAATCATGGAATTTTTCAATCATTATGTACAATAAATAAACAATTTAGCATTAAATATTAATTTTCAAGTATTTTCTTGTAGAAAAGAAAAGAAAATGGAACCCATTCAGTGCATAAAACAAGAAGACAAGGAAAAAAAGGGTTGATATCTAAGTTTGTGAGTAATTGTTACTTCCTTATAACAACTAACTAGATTTCATTTTTGTATTTTTTAAGTTGTTTTACAAAAATCATCATTGAATATCTTCAAACAAGTGCTAACATACAAAGAAGAACCATTAGACGAATTGATTGACATTGAGTTAAATATGGGTTGTGAGTAGATGTTGGCATATCAGAAATTAATTGTGGAACTTGTAAGCATCTATCGATCTTGTTTTAATTAGCTCCGTCTATAATTAATAGAACAAAAAAATATTTTATATTAAATATATGATTTGTTATGGGGTATAAAACCTGCAGGAAACATAGTATGGAACTGTGCCAAGATATGAAATCTTGAAAGATGGCATGCTACATGGTTTTGAAAGAATGTGGATAGTTCATGAGTCAATTGTTGCTATTGTACGTCATTTATTTTCGATTTACATTCATGCATATTATTTAATATTGCAGTTTTCATTATTCTCACCAATGTATATACACTCATTACAATTTATTTTTATGTTTGTAGATGGAAGATGAAGAAGATCAAGAAAACAATCAACACTGTGAACAAAACATTCCTGAAAATAACCCAAGTCATGGAAGTAGCTCTAGTAGTGACAGCAGTTCAAGCGAAGAATGATGATCACTATGTTTGGATATCAAAGCAAGGCGTTGTATTTTATGAAATATTTTTCTGTGAAATCAAACATTTTGCTTAATGTAATGGACATAGTGTACCAATTGAAAGACAAAGGGATACCAATAACTATCCCATTTTGTATGAAAAAGACTGTCTTATATATATATATATATATATATATATATATATATATATATATATATATATATATATATATATGTTTTAATTTTATTCTATCGTGCTCTCCATTGTCATTGTGAATGTAACACCACTGACTACTTAAATTTATGGATGATTAAATATTATAATTTATGGATGTAAAATTTGGAGGATACATATAACAAATTAATCCAAACATCACATTCAAATGCACTAATAAAAATTTAATTCATATGAATACTGTTAAAAGATATGTGTCGTCTTTTGATGAATAATGAATTTTAAAAAATCACAATAATTATGATACGATATAACAAAATAATCCAAACATCACATTCAAATGCATTAATAAAAATTTAATTAATATGAATACTGTTATAAGATGTGTTGACTTTTGATGAATAATGAATTTTAAAAAATCACAATAATTGCACTGTCACGGGTCGATGTTTCTAAAAAATACAAAATGAACACTGGTGCATGTCAATTACTATGCATCAGTGCATTTATATGATACAGCGCACTAGTATGTTTATACGACCTATATGCATCACACAAATACCAATACCAATTTTAAATCTTAGTGCGTTTGTGAGATACTGCGCACCGGGGCGTTTATGTGAGTCTATGCACCAGGGCATTTGTACGAACTATGGGCACTACACAAATACCAATACTAATTACAAAAAATGGTGCATTTGTCAGATACTGCACACTGGTGCATTTCTATAACTCGACGTACCGATGTGTTTTGACGACCTATGGGCACTGCACAAATCCCAAAACCAATTAGAATAGCCCCGTGTGTTGTATCACCAACATTGTGCCCCGGTGCGGTTTTATACCTTGAGGGCACAGTGCATGCACCTTTGACCGCCTCGGGCCACCTTCTAGATGACACGCACCGATGAAAAAAACATTCGTAATAACCTCTGGCCACCCAGTCTTTTTAGTTGTGCTTAAATTCCATTAAAAGCTCCACCAAAACCTCTGTAACCATAAACAGATGTTGTAACAAAATTTTTTTGACAATCTTTGCCAATTTTATAACACTAAAAACCACCTTTATAACCTCCGCTAAAGGGTATTTTCCTTGTAGTGTCGAAAAAGAGATAAAATTCAACTCTTTTGCATCAGAAATAATCATCAACAGTGTGGAAATCTTGTACTGCATGGAAACATAAAATAGCACGAATATCAAGGAAAAATAGTAAAATATTGGTGAAATTTTTTCAAAAATCTATAAATAGACTAAAAAAAAAAATCATTTTCACCTTTCTATTTTGAGAAGAACAATTTTTCCATTTTCCTTCCAAATTTCAAATCAGTGGTGCAACCGATCCATGACACCATTTTTTGATCCGTCAGCGTCATGTAAGAGCTCTAAGCCTCCTTTTCATTTTGATTCCATTCATTTGGAATTTTATTTCAAAAATAGGGAGATTGGGGGGAGGATTTCAAGTTTTAAAATCACTTGCGACCAGCACGATTTCGAGCTATCAGGGACACACTGGTCGCATTTAGCCAATTAGGGCAAGGTGCCACCAACACCAAATTAATTCGAACAGTCGTGTGCCATGTGAAGAATTTAAAAACAAGAAATCCATCCATACCTATGGTTAATTTAAAAAATTACTCCAGTGAAAGCTCCTAAAATTACATTTAAACATGTTTTGCAGGTGGTTTCCTCAGAGATGTTGATCGAATGGAAAGAATGAGGACATGAGGTGGAATACCACCCAAATTTACAGGATCAAAATTACATCAATGCTTTGTGCAATTGCGGTATGTTGAAATTATTTCAAAAATCCAGTTTCAGAGCTCAACTGGAGCTTCTCCAACACCTTATCAGTATATGGGACATGGACCGACAATTATTTATCATTGGGGACAAAGAGTTAGAAATAGATGTGATGGAAATCTATTTCATCACTGGATGGTCCAGAAGAGGGGAGAGGATCGAACTCTCTAGAGCTCGTGCATGGGGTGAGAGTACCAGCATGCTCATCCAGAGATATTGTCTTAGGGCTAAAAAAATAGAGAGCGGGAAGGTAGACATTTCTTCCATTAGAGTGCTTCCCCTGCGCATAATTATAAATTGTATTACTAGAGTGGAAAGAGCTCAAGAATTGCATGAGGCAACAAAATATCAGTTCTAATACGTGGTGGACTGCTTGGCCCCAACGATGTTCAACTAGTGTGAGGGGCTACTGGCCAATATGAAGAGCTATTTAACCAAGTGCAAGATAGGGGACTGGAACAATTTGGGTACAGGTCCATTCTGGTGACCTTATTTCTAGAGAGAGTACCATTATTTCAGTACCAATGGCTAGAGATCCATGATCCAGCCCCGAGGGACCCGAGGCTGATGAGATGGTGCGACATTATGCCCTGACAGGGTGGGGGCCAACAGATGCATTTATCCATAGCCTTTTTCAGTTGGTTGCGGCGTCAACTTATCGTAGTTGAGGACTACGCATATGTCAACATCGACTTCAGAGGATATCTAAATCTTCCTATTCCACAAGGAAAATAGTGGACCGATGTAGGTAAAAAAAAAATTAACTTTGTTTACTTTTTGAATTTTTTTGTTGTGTATTCTAAAATGTAAAATTACGATGTTTTCAAAGATATGGGTCCTCAGAGACCACCTGGTATCTCACTGATAGCACGAAGGGTAGCCCGCCCAGCAAAGGATTCTCCTTATGAGGAGGGAGAAAATACACTAGCTGAGTTGGAACGGAACCTGGTTGGCCTTACAAGAGGCATTCCAGAGTATGCTACGTTTGATGAGATTTCTCTGCACCTCTAGAGGCACACAGTCAGAGTTCCAGGAAAACTGCGTCGATTTCTCTAGCGAGTGATTCAAGTAATCACCTGCTACCATGAGCAGCATGTGGGCAGATAACAGCCCTATTTTTACATTTTTGTACTGATGTACGCTCGGAGAGCCATTTTTGTAACAGTACACATATTTTTTGAGATTTTGGATGTAACAAATTGATAAACTGATATATATATATATATATATATATATATATATATATATATATGCATGTTTCTTCAACTACTTGTGTATCATGATGATCTCTTGATTTTTACATATTGCACAAATGTCTATCTAATACATGGTTTGCTAATTTATCTGTTAATGTATTTAAACGTCTTGGAATATGTTGATATGTGATAAAATAAAAATGTTTTTCCAATAATCTAACATGCAAATACATACACAAAATTTGAGGATTCCGCAAAGAATAATGGCCATTTAATTGTAACACAACGATTTGTGAGTCTAACTTAACAACCAAATCTCTAATCCTAAGATCAATGGCATTCGATAATAGTTCGATCACCGCACTATATTTGGAAATATTGTTAGTTTTTCGACCCAAAAAAATACCTTTTAAATTAATCAATTTAGCATCAGGGGCAAAGAGCGCCCATGCTGCGGAAGATAGGTTTCGTGTGCTACGACAAGCGCCATCAGCAAAACCTACGTAATGATTCGAAGACATCTGAAAACCAAGTGGAACACAAGGTGAGCAGAGGAAACATGTCTGCAAGGAAAAAAATTACACCAAAAATCAACTCAAAGCACAAAAATGAATAAATCACTAATGTACAAAGTATTGCACGTATGATTAAGCGTAAATTTTTTTCAAATAGAGTTAAAAAATTAACTTAAATGAATGGTTTCTATCATGATTAACAAAAAGACACCCATGGTTCTACCATTGATGCTGCATCCAGGCATTACATTGGCCAATTTTGTGAGACAGCAGCAGTGAAGTGCCAATGCCTCGTTGGCCAAGTAAGGGTTACGAAGCATGGAAATAATGCCCCCAATGGCAGGTAACCAAACGGTAAGAACATGGTCCAAGAGAGTGGGTTGGTTGTGCTTTTTTAGGAAAGAAGAGTAAATCTTGAGCTCATGGGGAGAACAAGAAACCTAAAAAAAGACATTATTGGTAGTCGCAAAGATGTCGATTGGAATGGTTGGAGTGATATTTCCCATGTTCCCTTCGAACAACACTTCATGAATCAAGGTCAGCTTTTGAAGTGGGTCAGTCGGTATAGACAAAGCATAGAATTCCAGATAGATGTCACCTAGGATTGGGAGAAATGAGGAACGATGATGTCCATCATCCCACAATGTTTCTTCGAGAGACATTACCTCCACTATACTTTCGTTGGTGGGGAAAGTCTCATTCAAGGGATCATTAGATTCCCAAAAAACAAACTAGGGAGACTGCGCATAAGTGTCTACAGAGGAAACCAAATGATTGTTAGTTCTGAATGCAGCCTCAAAAGTCATGAGAATACTTTGATACATTTTCTCAGCCGGGCTTAAAGGCATAACTTCACCAAAACTCTAGAGTTGGTCGAGATTAGGAACAATCCATGGATCGTGACCAAACGAAATCATATTTATGGAGGCAAAATTCGGAAGTGGGAGTGGGAAAACTCCCATAAGGGACGAGCCTTTGAATAGACCCGACCTGATGTTCTCATAAGGATTAGCGATCTTCCCAACATACGAAATGTTGACTGTTGAAGAATCATAGGGGAAGAAATCCAACTGATCGGTAGTCACAATCTTCCTTTGATGATGGAAACCGAGGACACGAAAGAGGGTAGAGACCACGCACACCATAGCATTTTTCCAACTACGTCCAAGAAGGAGATTATAGTTCAAGTTGGCATCTACCACTTCAACTTCCATGGTTGCCATTTTCCACTCCAACAAGATGGGAAATGCCTTGAGAATATCGTACTGCTAAGAACCTCTACCGTTAAAAGGTTCCAAGGTATTCAAGGACTGACTCAATGGGGGAGATTCGATGGCTTTCCAACATGTGACATACATGATGCAGGTCGAAGCACCTTCATCAACAACAATACAATGAATATTTTTTCCCATAATGGTAACTTGAATCAAAAAAGCTACCTAGGATGGGAGGCGAGGAATGAAATTCTCAAGATCAAAAGTAATCAGATTAGAATCTACGGGATCAATCCCTCCAATAGCAGAGAGTATTGCCTTCTGTTGTAGTGGGCGTGACTGAAGGACCTCCAAAACTGACATCGTCAAAGGCACTTGAGCTAGATCTTCTACAATATTGTAGTGTTTCGCAGCTCTCACATTTGGATTATAAGATGATTTCCGAGGAACACCTTTTTTGGGTGGTCGGATGATGGAGTCACTACTCAGTCTCTCAATATGGAGAGGACTAGAGGTAGCGGGTGTAGAAGAGGAAGGTTGATCTGTAACTTCCAATTCAAAAGGAGCCTTGGATGGATTGGGATAATCCTTTGTTATCATGATAATGGCAATAGATTCTGTTCCAACCATGAAAACTTGAGATCTTCCAGATGATTGAGCTTGATAAACCATTTGCATCTGCTGAGAAGGGAAATGTTCTTTCAAAAAAATTCGAGTCCTGGGTGTGCCCTTCAGAATACGGGCAACTTTGGCACGCTGAGGAAAATCCTCATTGTAATGATCTTCATCACATATTAGACAAGGATATTTGGGCTTACGTGTTGAAGAATCATCAGCAGATGACTTATTTTAATCCTTTTTAGGGTTTTTAGATTTATACTTACCTTTACCATTTTTATTACCTTTCGAGGATTTATCTGTTGCGGTAGATTGAACAAAATTTACCTCTAATATTTTACCAGGATTCTTTTGGTTATTGGAAGGGGTGGGTGGTCTCGAGGTAGGAGTGGATTTAGACTTCGAATCATTTTTAGGCACACTACTATCAGTATGGGGCACTGTCCCAATAACACCATCCATTGGAGGCATAACAAGAGACTAAGATGATGCGGGATCAGTCGAAGTTCACGGTGTGTCAGGAAATAACTCATATAGATTCCCAGACTAGGAATAAACCAGATCGAGGTATTGAACTGTGGAAATGACCTCCTCTTCTGTGACACACCCACCCAAGGCAAGATATTTATAAATCTTGCGAACGAATGATTTCATAAACCATTCAGTCAACAGATGATTAGGGATATCAAATTTGATCAGGAAACAATGACGTTTCCATTCTTGAATTTGATCCAAAATATGTGTAGCAGTTCACTACTTCACCGAAGTGAGAAGATGGGTGTCGGTTTCATACCGGACAGGTAGCTGTAAGTGAGTGAGGAAAGAAATATCCAAGGAATTTAAATCAAATAAAATTCCTCAAGGGAGCTCAATATACCACTTGGTCACAGTATCGGTCAAAGTACGCTGGAAAAGACGAAGATGAATAGAATCTTCGACCCAAGAATTGGAGGAGCGCCACAAGTGATACGTCATAACATGGGTTTGGGGGTCTTCCCTAGATTTTCCTTCGAACTTTGAACAATCTCCTGGAATTTTAGTTGGAATTGGTAGCCAATGTAGTTGATGTTGGATGGTGTCGTTTGTGAGCTTTGACATATCCAAAAATTCCAACTTAGCCAAGAATGTCAAGCACGAATGATGAGGCAAAAAAGGTCGGGGGTTCTAACCTGATGGATACAGATTCTACCCCTAATAGGGTGGATTTTGTCCCAAATACGCATAATTCCCCCATGGCTAGTAAGGACCCTGCTGCAGATATTGCTGGTAGGGACCTTATTGGGGTTGTTGATAAGACCCCTATGAGAACTAAGGTTGTGTACCTTGTTGGACATAGGATTTAGGGTAAGGTCCCTACTGAACATGAGGTCCAGTTTGTGGTCCCTGTTGAACGTAGGGTCCAGCCTGTGGTCCTTACTGAACATAGGGTCCAGCCTATGGTCCTTGCTGAACATAGGGTCCAGCCTAAGGTCCTGATTGAGCCTGCTATTATTGAGGAATCTGCTAATATTAAGCACCAAACTGAGGCCCAGACTAGGGTTGTTGGTACTGACCTTGAGGTAATGGTTGATATTGAGTACCAGGATAATTAGGGAGAGGACTAGATTGACCCAGAAGGATATTCAGACCAGCTTGGGTGTAAGAACCAAACTGAGGATTAGTCGCAAAAACACTCACTGAAGGCTGTGGTTTTTGTATGTACTGCTCAGACACATTCGATCGAGTAACATACTGATATTTTACGTTCGGTTGTTGAACATACAAATACGATATGTTTGGTTATTGAAGGGGTTGTTGACATTAGATTAATTTTAAGGTCTAAAATGGTCCTCCTAAGGAAATTATAAAATAATAGTGGAAGTAATAAAATAATATTTGATTACATCATCAAATTTTAGAGGGAAAAAAGAAAAAACTACTTTTTTCAACTCATATTTTCAACTTATTTCCCAAATTTTTTACTCAAATTTCGAGCGGGAGTAATCCTTGGATGCAAAATTTAATTCCCCATCCAAGGAGTACCCATGTTGCATACTTTTGATGGACCCTGCTACACAAAAAATGAGAAATACATGCTTGAAATTTGAGTAAAAACTTTGGGAGATATGTTGAAAATACGAGTTGAAAAAGTAGTTTTATTATTTTATTATTTTTTAATATTTTACCCTTTTACTTAAAAAATGGTGAATCGTCCCCCATGGTTGACATCATCATCTTGTATCCTATTGGTTCTTATAAATTTTATTTTGGTTGTACATTTTTCTTTGGAGGCCCATTTTATACCTCAAAATTCCCCTAATGACCTGATAATACTGAACATGAGGTTGTCCTGCCCCAAGAATAGATCCAAAACTCGGTTTCCCCCCACCCAAAAGGGGAGGTACGTAAAGAGGGTTATACTACCCCCCAGGCATGAAAAAAATCGTGGATTGTCCACTTAGTGGTGGAACTGTAGTAATCGTAGATGGAAAATAGGGGACAGAGGATTTGACTGAAACTATCATTTGACCAATAGTGATCGTAGGTTGAAAAATAGGTTGATACACAGTGGCTGCATTTGAAAATAATGGGTCATAAGATGAAGGAATACCCGTTCAAAAATGGGATCCAAGAATAAAGGTGTACCACCAGAAGCTCCAGAAATAAGGTTTCCCAAAGAATTATAATTGTGCGGAAGCATGGATGCAACCTGAATGGATGGCATTTCGGTCCCACTTCCTAAATCGTGAGGAGTGGAACCAAACATATCACTTTCGGAGGGAATCACCGATGAAGTAGCTTCCAGGATATAAGTGCCAGTGGTTTCCGGAATACTTCCCTGAGGATCACCCACGAATGGAACATCATCAGCATTGGATTCCATTTCATCAGGAAATAATCGAAGGACAGTAGAGTGGGATGCTACTAGAGAAGAGCGAAAGGGGATTCCAGGTTGATCAAAAGTGCTATACGGTTGTTGAGGTGAGACCGAAATCAGATCAAAGAGCACATTTTTAGGAAAGGACGAGAATTCTGCAAATGGTCTGGGGCTTTCCATCTCAGAGTCTTCCAATGTCATCCAAGGAGAATCATCAAGCGGTGGTCAAGATTATATGGGTTTAATGCTGATGAAAATCTCGAGTTCAACACCTTGTGCTTCAAGGGGCCCAACCGAAAACTGAACGACCTTAGGAGGAGGTTATTGAGATCCTTCAAAGGAGGGAAGAGGTGAATTCGATGATTCAGCCACAATGAACTTTCAAAGCAAGATCAAAGAAGGAAGAGGTGAAAAAATCACAATTTATCAAGCAATAATGAGGCTGGAGCACTGCATGGGTAAGATGTTTTCGTGGGCAGTTACTTTTATAATTAACAAAAAATAAATAAAAAAGGGTGTGCTAGGCATAAAGGTTTACCAAGTATTCGTGAACTACAATATACACCTTGGTGATAAATGATAGAAAAAATGACCAAGGACTTAACGTATGGAAACCAATCTCCCTGAATGTTGTGTTCAGTGTATCACGTTTACAAAGCAGTCGACTCGATTACCTATGGTAGGCTTTCAACCTAGTGGTGTCTCCCCAAATATAAGTGACAGTACGTGGGATTCTAGTCTGTAGTAGTGTTGTCTAATGCATAACCATTTGATGAGAGTGCCCCAAATATACTTATCATACTTCAATATACTTCTATACGTGGGACGAGATATCACCCCCGAGTTGTAACGCAGACCGTTAACTACAGCTCCTACGTTTTACGACGTAAGAACATGTTTGTAGCCTAGACCACTAAAAGTTCTTGTTAGTTCCAATGCTCCTTAAGGTAAATTTAAGTTCATTTTAAGTTGATATTAATTAAATTTTCAATTTCAAGGCTCAAAACGATGTCACCTAAATCCTTATAGTGTAGATTAAATGAATAAAAAAACTTTCCATTTCGATGAAGCCTAAACTATTTAGGGAAGAGATACAAGAACTAGTGCAATCAATGCAACAACAATAATGCCCCCAAAACTAGCTCAAAACTATGAAATGCAATTCTTTTCAATCGAATTCATTTTTCCCAAACAAATGCAACTTATTGAAAAATGAAAATGATTCTCTTTTCACTAAGATGCACAAACAAACAAAAAATCGCTTTGAAATACAATAAAAAGAAAAAAAAATGAGAGAAAGAGGAAATGAAAATCCTTTCACTTTTATTTCAATCGAAAGAAACAAAAATCACTTTAAATAATGCATGAATGAAATTCTTTTCACTTTTCTTAAAATCATAAAGATAATCTAAATCAAAATGAAAATGAAAATCACTTTCAATTTCTTCTGAATTTAGAAAATAGACACACTCTTCTAGACTTTCGAATCAAACAATTTGTGATTCTATGTTTGATACTAAACTGAAGGTAGGATCAGATATGTAGTGATGATGATGGAATACAACAAATCACTTCAAATCAAGTCAAGAAAAATGTGACAAAAGAGTGTTTGAAATGGAAAAAAAATTCCAAACTTACAAACAAATCAAAGAGATGAAAAGACTCACTGAGAAGAACCAAGTAATTCAAACACAGCAAGGAAGTCACTGAGATCCTACAGACTTCCTTCAGGGGCTAGGACACACTAGAAAATCAAAGGGGAAACCATAATTTTTCCTAGGTCTGAGATTAGTGCTTCTATTATAGGTAGAAGGGTACTGAAAGGAAAATCAGTGTGGCTGTACTGTATAGAACAAAAATATTGTGCAGACAGAAGTGCGTTGGTCACTAAAAACAAGGAAAAATAAAATAGAGTCTCACACAAACACCAGACCTGACACAATGAAGTGACTATCAATCCTTACACAAGCTAACAAAGGCCTAAGCAGGTTTAAATTTCAAAAATTGGCGAAACCTTCCAAGATCAGTTCAGGGAAGGAAAACTAAGAGGCTAAGCTCCCCAGCAGAGTCGCTAGTTGTGTTGTCAAGATAAATCCCCTCTACGGACAAAGGTGATCTCTCTAGCCCTAGAGTGGGTCTAGCAACATGAGATTATTTCTAATGCAAATCTCTCTTAACTAAAATTTACAATGCGACAAGAAAAGAGACAAAGGTACCTTTTTCCCAATGCTACACTTGAGTCTGTTGATGATGACCTTGATCCACGATCCTTTTAGTACCGCTCCCTGCTATTGATGGCACATGAAAACCTGCAGATGATCAAGAGGCAATAGAAAACGTAATACAATACATAATAATCATAAAAACTAGCTATCTAAAAGATCAAGGAGTACCATAATATTTGAATAAACATTTAGACAAATATATAAATCAAACATCAAATGTTATTATTGATAAATACAAAAGGAGAGCTTACAACCCAGGCCTTGATGTTAGAGGCATCCTTTGGTGAAAATCTAAGTCCTTCACCGAAGCTCAAAAGCATTCCTTCTCCCAAACACTTAGGCATTATCACAATGTTAGGATGCAAGGGAATGAGAGTTCAAATGAGTCTGACAATGACCAACAAAGCTCTAAAATTGTAGGAATAAGGGATATGAATTTATAGGAAGGGAGAAGAGGTTGGGAGCCCATGAAAGGAGGAGAAAGGCCCACTTTCTAAGGGATGAACCCCCATTAATGAGATCAAAGCTCCAAAATTATAGAGCTCGACATTATCACCGTTGTTTAATAACTAACTCACGACCCTTGAGATTATATAGGTCGAAGATTGTCCTCCATTTGAGGAAACACTACTAGAAAGGGGATTAGCATGTTTTTCCAAGAAATAACGGTGATGATAGCGCTAAGCCAGAACTATAAATATGAAATCAATGAGATCATGGCACCAGGAAAAGCGTTGGCCCAGGAAACTAGAAATTTGACCAAGTTTCTTAAGTAATCTTCCAAGGCAGTTTTCTTTGGATCTTCAGGGGATGTGTTAACAAATTTCTTGATGGTGGAAACATTGCAAAGGATCTGTCACGAGGCATTTCAAGATCAGGGGTGGGAAAATGAACATGGTGAAAAATTACGTTGTAACATTTGTAGAAATGGTTTCAAAATGTGTCATTCAATCAGTAATTTTTGTCTATCAAGAATCCAAGATAATTTGGAAAAGGATCCAACATATTATTTTGAAGTTCTGCATAAACAAGAGTTTGGGCCACTGGAAAACACTGCAATGTCATGGCTGCAAGACTTGTTTTCAAAACATGGAGAGGTTTTTCCAAATAGAGATACAATACATATTCCAGATAATTTCTCAAGACAATAAATCTACAACTTATACAAGGAATATGCAGAAGGCGTTGAAGGAAATGGTCATTTTATTACATATCAAATATTTATTTCATATATGGAGGAGAGAATTCAACAATGTTTGTATTCCTAAGAAGAAAAGGATGGGGGTTTCCAGTACATGTGCTTCTCTAAAATAAAATAAAATAAAGGATAAATGTCAAGGACCAGAAAGAAGTAAGCATTCATAACATTATTCTTTTAAATTGTATAGTGATTGACTATGAAAATGTATTTATTAATAGGTTTATTTTATGTTATGTGTAGATTTCATTGTCAAAGCACTTCAAGAGCATCATGAACGACAAACAAGTGAAAGGGAAAATTTGTACATGCATCGAAATAAGTGTTATGATAATCCAAATAAATGTTTGGGTTTCATAATTGATTGTATAGACCAGAAGAAAACACTTCTACCACATTTTGTTTGCACACCCAAAAATTTGCAGGAGGAAAATTTTTTCTAGTTTTACTTGGTTGGCCGTATGGTCTTCAATGGGAAAATTTCTCCAAGAGTTTACTTCACAGCTCCAAATATTCATAATGATGGAAATCTAACAGTAAACATAATCCATGATGTTCTTTCTCATTGGTGTGGTAATATTCGTGAAATTTTGTATCTAAAATTAGACAAAACTTGTCATGAAAACAAATCAGATTGTTTTTGGATATCTAAACATGCTTGTTGAATTGAGAATTTTTCATAAGGTAAATTTTGGTTTCCTTCTTGTTCGGAAAATTCACGACCATATTGACCAAATGTTCAGTCATTTTTCAATAACATTGAGGAGGAAGGATGTTTGGATCTTGCCATCATTAATTGAATGTATTAAGAAATCATATATGCCAGAGCCTATTTTTCATTTGTTGGAAGAAAATTTTGACATGAAAATTTTATTATGGGATCGCATGGTGAGGAGAAATGCATTGAACAAATTAATGACATTAGATTCCAACATCAATTTTGTATCAAAAAAATTGATGGGAAAACATTTATATGGGGCAAGAAGTATTCAACTACTGCAGAATGGACGTCGTCATTAGGTTTTAATTTTTTCAAGTTCATTCCAGATCATCCAATATTTGATTCAAATATATCTTATTACAATCAGTTGGTGAATTTTATAATGCACGAAGGAACAAGAGAGATATAGATATACATATGAGTAATTTTATGTTGCTAATTCAATTTGGTGGGAGTCCTTTTCAAATGATAAAAGTGATATCCTTTCAAGACGAACAAATGAAGATATGCTTTTGAAGACTCCATTTATTTGGCCACAAAATGTTTCAAACAAACAGGAAGAAACAAACATTGTTGAACAAAAACAATCACAAGGTATTATTAATTCTACATATGTGGAGGAATGAGAAATTTATATTGGTTCTAGAAGATCTCATGCACAACCTGAAGCCATGGAATTCCTTTATAGGGATTCGGTACAGGATATTAAGGAGGGTTGCATGATCACAGTGTTAGCACATGAAGATCCACATGGCTATCTATTCTTGGTTTCCAGTGTTATAAAGGTCATTACAAAAAATGAAGATGTTATAGGTTTTGAAGTACATTGGTATGCCACAAACACACCCATTCAGTGGTGTGTACAAGCCAGAGATGGTAGCTAATAAAAAATTGGTGGAAAGAGAAAAAAAAAGGGTACAAATATAAATCGCCACTGGGCGGATCTCTTAAAATTGGAGGAAGTTGGCATACTTGTTTATGACTTGAATTTAATAAAGAGAGGAACTCTTCACTCCAGGACGATATAATTTCTGAAGATGTTGCTACTAAAAGAAACAGTGTTGAGATGGTAGTCTATTAAACCCAGTCGTAGATCTAGAAGACTTTTGAAACCTCAAGTGGTGGGCATGCATGTTGACTCATATGGGGCATTAATTGATGAAAGAGAAGAATATGGAACATATTCATATGCATCCAATCATTCATCTGAAGATATGAATTATGATGGTGTGAAAAAAAATATCAGTGATTTTAAATAATTATGTAAGACAATTTATACAAATTATGTTTGCATTGAGCAATGAAAATGATATTTTAACTTCCATATGATATTACATGAAGTTATGAGTCTTTTTTATGTTTGTTGGATTATATGTTTTAATTATGATGAATTCATTTGTCTAAAATATTCACAATGCAACAATAACTTGGAGAAATAATTTATGTTTCATTGGGTTATTTCGTCATATAATTTGTTCATAATATCATGGTTTAAATATGTTGAAAAGTTAATTTTTTTTAATTCTATGGGTAAAAATCGTTAAATATATTTTATCTTTAACAATATGGTTGAAAACAATTAGAATTTTAGGGATTTTTAGTGTCATGATATTATATGTTAAACGACATGGATAAAAATTATTTGAATTTTAATGTGTTTAAAATCCCATTATTTGGAAAGTGAACTCTGGACCCCATAGTTTTGTTGCACATGACCTAGAGGATAACTGAGTTGTGCTGCTCTTCGCCTGGGCCTCCTGTCGCCATGGCCCTCCCGAAGACTGATCAGGGTGGGGCTCCAATCATTGAACCATCATACAAAAACTCTCTGCAACCTCCATACGCTATTGAAAATGCATTTGCATCCCTGATATATTCATTGGGACCTCAGAGAAATTTCCCTGCAGTCACAAAATTTGTCAAAAATCTTGAATAAATACATGAGATAAATCTACCTCCTAATCTCCCACTTAGAGATGCTCTTTCTCTATCAAAAAAAGGCCTAGTTGGTCAGTTCATAGGTTTATGGCCTTCTCCAAAAACTGTTCAGAAATGGGTGGAGAAAAATTGGTCCCAAGTGACGCAAGGGAAGATAGTCATTAGATTTTGTGGAAGGGGATAATTCACCTTTCACTTTGAATCCAAGGATGACAAGGATTTAATCTTCAGAAGTGGTCCATATTTTATGGACACAAGATGACTCTATTTGAACATATTGACTCCTGAATTTGATCCAAAACTGGATGTTCCAAACGTTGTCCCGGTTTGGGTGAGGCTTCTACATATTCCATTGAATTGTTGGGTATACTGTTAGAGCAATAGGAAACACAGGCGGAAAATACATTGACATGAGTGAACTAAAATAAAACATGCAGGCCTGAGTGAGGATCTGCATTGAAGTCGATTTAGGAGAAGGGCTCCCGGAAGCCATCAATCTCAAAGTTGACAATTGGACTCACATTCAGTAGCTGGATTACGAGAAAATACCTTTCAAATGAAATATATGTAATGAATATGGACATTTTTCAAATATATGTAGAAAAAAATATGAACAAGACAGAAAAACTGAGGAAAATCAAGAACAAAAATGGGAGCAAGTCAAAAAGAAAAACAGAGAAAATAAAAATTCGCAAGTGTCCATCCCTTCATCAACTTCAGCCCCCCACTCCCATTCTCCTAGGTCCCTCATTCACCCCTCCCTTCCCATCCCTAATTCCTCATCCCTCCTGGGCTTGCATACCTTCAACCCTCTTGTCATCCCCTCTGACCCTCATCTCACCACCCTTGCCCCTTCCTTCTCCCCTCCTTTGCTTCATGGGCATGATCAACACCTCCTCTCTCCTATTCCCCTTTTGGTTTTACCTCCTCTGACCCTCCTCCCTTGGATTCTCCCCTCATCCTCCCTCATCTGATAGGATTCTCACCAGAAATCAGTCAAAGGAATCCTTAGTATCTAATGATAACAATAAGAAATCTAGAACAAAATCAAATAAGGAGCTCAGAGATGAGGCTGTAGTAAAGGATCTCACCTTAGGAACCCAACCACCAATGGAAATCTATCTTGAAAAAGGAAAAAAAATCAAAGAGAAAAACCATCAAACTCTTCGAGGGAAAGGTCCCTCAACAAAAAATCTCAATAAATAATTATAAAGGTATCTTGGAATTACATAGGATTAGGGAACCCCTCCAAATTAAACATTATAAAATACCTTATCAAAGGGGAAAAACTGGACATCCTAATGATACAGGTGAGTAGTCAAGAATTGGGCAATATCATCCAAAAAATAAAAAATTATGAAGGAATAGCGTTGTCAGCCATTGGGGATTATGGAGGGATAAACACAATTTGGCATAAATAAAAGTGGGAATTAGAGAATCAATAAATAGAAGCACATTGGGTAAAGACAGATCTGAAAAGAAAAATTTTGGAAAGACAAATCAGCCTATACATTTTCTACTCCTCAAATCACTACAAAGACAAGGAAAATTTTTGGAGATCACTAAAAGAAACATTTATGGTAGATAAAGAGGATAATATAATTCTCGGAGGAGATCTATACCATCCAGATCCTTCACGAGACACACTTGAATAGCTTATAAAGAGATGCAACTTACTGGATATACCTTCTAAAAATGGGAAGTACACTTGGGACAATGAGAGGGTAGGAAAGGATAACATAAAGGAAAGGCTAGATATAATTCTTATTAAGGAAATAATAATGGCCTGCTATAGCAAAGTATCCTCCAAGATTATCCCATCATCTTCCTCTGATCACAAACTAGTAGCCATTGAGCTTGTCCCCTTAGAAAACTATGGGCCTATCCCATTCAGGTACAATCAGCTATGGAGCAACAGTGATGAGGCAAAACAAGAAGTCATAAAAACATGGAAGAAAAAAATAAATGGCTCTCCCGGCTTCATATAGGAATATAAACTAAAGAGGGTCAAATAAAGTCTCAAGGATTGGGCCAAAAAAAGTTACAAAGAACCACAAAACGAAAAGGAGTTGCAAAAAGAATTGGAAAAAATTCAAGAGAATCTAGAAAATATGGAAGACACGAGAAAATCAGATTAGGGAGAAAGAGATACACTGGAAGATATACAAGAATAATAGGCAAGAAGAAGAATCTTGGAGGCTAAAATCTAGACACCTTCGGATTCAAGCAGGGGACTTGAATACAACCTTCTTCCATGACTTAGCAAAGACCAAAATGATAAGAAACAACATAGAAAAAATCATAGGAGAAGGATGGGTTGAGATTAAAGGACAAGAATACATTAAAAAAGAAGTGTTCAGGCACTTCAAAACTTTGCTAATAGCATGGGATGGCCATGCAGACGCGGAGGAAATTTTAATGCACATTTTCCAAATCATAGATGAGGAAAAAAATAAAGACCTAACCAAAGAGGTAACAGAAAAAATAAGTTATGGAAACCATATGGAGTCTCCATTCAGATAATGCTCCAGTTATGGACGGATTTCCCATATCCTTCTACCGCACCTTCTAAAAATTGATAAATAAGGACCTGTGAAATATGATTAGATATTTCATAAAGAAGAAACATGTGGGAGGCTTTACAACCTGTCACTTTCCTTGCCCTCATCCCCAAAGAACCTGGCCCTTCCTCCCTTAGTAGATTTCGACCCATATCCCTTTTGCAATGCCTCTTACAAAATCATCTCAAAAATTTTGGCAGATAAACTCAAGCCCCTTCTTCATCTCCTTATCTATGAAAACCAATGAGGCTTCATCCTCAATCAAAAAATTGTTGATAAAATTATCTTATTCCAAGAGGCTCTCCACTCCAGCATTTCCGGTAAAGAATAGGGCTTCATTTTGAAAATTGATATGGCTAATGCTTTTGATATAGTAAATATGTCCTTTTTATCATTTGTCCTATAAAAATTTGGCTTCTTAGTAGATTTTATTAACTCTATCAAAGCTTGCACTAATGGCCCTTGGATTTCTCCTCTCTCCAATGGAATACCATGCAATTCTTTTCAGAGCTCAAGAGGGATCAGGAAAGGTTTTCCTTTATCTCCCTTTCTTTATATTTTGATGCCAGATTCCCTGAGTAGGAAGTTGAAGCACTGCCGAAGAAATTCCACTTTGACATGTTTGTCAATAAGCAGGGGGTTCAAAAGTATTAATCACTCACTTTTTGTGGATGACATGCTTCTTATGGGGGGATCCACTCGTGTTGTTTCTAGAAGATTAAAATCAGTTCTTGACAATTTTATGGAATTTTCTGGAGGATTGGTGAACAATGTAAAAAAGCTATGCATATGGTTGGAAAACCTCTCATAGAATTTTACAAATAATGTCTCAAATTTTAGAAATCCCCTTCCAATACAACTGGAATCATTTCCAATACCTTGGGCTACCTATTAACAAGAAAAATCTGAAGACTAAGATTTAGAACAAGTATGCAGAGAAGATGAAAAGCAAGATCCAATCATGGGGAAGGATTTGGTTAAATCAAGCGGGCAGATTCATCCTCATAAAATCCATACTCTCTGCTCTTCCCCTCTATCATTTTTCTCTGATCTTGGCTCCTATCTTCATCCATAAGCAAATATAAATCATAATCATAGGATTTTCTATGGCAAGGATGAAAAACATAAACCAAGAAATTCAATCTTGTCAATTGGAATCATGTAACTGCTCATTACAATAATGGAGGCCTTTCTATCAGAACCCCTGAAATAATGATCTTGGCCCTTGAATCCAAGATTTCTTGGAGGTTTATCACTGGGGAAAGAATCTGGTGGAAACACGCTTTAGAAACAAAATATCTACGTGCCCCAATGATCTCCATCCCAGACATAAATCCTCCTCTAAGACCTTGTATTCAAAATAAAATCTCATCACCAAGGCAATACCGCTGATAAAAAACAATATCACAATAAATCTAGGAAATGGGAAAAATACTAACTTATGGACAAACAGTATCATGGTAAATGACCCTTTAGGAAATATTCTATAAAGTTTAAATAATTGGATGACCACAAAGGGCCTCTTCAATTTGGGGAAAATTTCAAAGTGGGATGTTGATGGAACATGGAAACATTGGAAAAAACCCAATCTGCCATTAGATCTAATGGAGAAGTGAAGTGTCATGATCTCATTTCTAAAAGGTGCAACCCCCTTAGATCAGATCACACAACATGAACATATTTGGATCCCCACTAGAGGAGATTACACTGTCAAGTCTGGTTATGTTTTGCTTCAAGATCAGCAAGGGCAGCAAGAGTGGAAATTCTAGAAATATGCTTGGAAGGTATAAAGTCTTCCAAAGATAAAAAAATTCCTATGGACTCTCCTTCACAACAAAATCCTTATTATATTATAAATATTTCGGGAAATCACATGAGAATTTTAGGACCGACGCGTTTCGAACTACCAACTGTAGTTCATCATCATTTGGTAGTTCGAAACGCGTCGGTCCTAAAATTCTCATGTGATTTCCCGAAAGATTTATAATCTAATATGTTATGGATCACAGAAGCTTGCACTCTCAACAAAATCCTTCCAGCTGAGAATTTAAAAAAAAAAAAAAGAGGAATACTCGGGCCATCACAATGCCCACTGTGCTTACAAGAGGAGGAAAACATTCAACACTTATTCCTAGACTGCAAATTTTCTAAATATTGTTGGATGGGTATTGTCTCCCCAATAGAAGCAAATTTAAATTACAACGCTAATCTCAATCAATTATTATATAAATGGAAGAACAGCTACCCCTATCCTCTCAAGAACCAAATAACAGTGAAAAGATATTGGTCCAGCATACCCTTATTTATTTTTTGTAAGATTTGGCTTGTTAGAAACAACAAGGTCTTTAAAAACAAAAAACCATCAATGGAAAGAGTAATCTCCAAAACTTGGGGACAAGTCACTGAAATCTTCTCAGCAAGAGGGGCAACAGGAATTGATATGAGATAGCTTCAAGCAGAAGAGAGAAATTGGATGAGGTTCACTCACAACAGGGCTATCTCCAAGGTAGTGACAAACTCTAGAAGGGAAAAGCCAAAATGGAAAATTATGTTATCTAAAGAAGACTTCCAAAATTGGCTTATTTTTCTCAATAGGCCATGCCTCTTCTTCGATGGGCCCTTGAAAAGAAACTCAGGCAAAGATGGAGTAGTAGGAATCATAGTCAACAATGATAAGACAAGCTTCATTCAGTATAATTGGGGCATGGGCATAATGAAAAACAACATAGCAGAAGTTTATGGTCTCCTTCTAGGAATAAAAATTCTGAAAGAAAGAAAAATGTTGAACCCATTAATATTTGGAGATTTGTCAATTATAATATAGGAAATGGAAAGTGTAAACAGGCTAAAGAACGTAGCACTCCAACCTATCTTGGAAATATTTAAACAATATTCCAATAGGGTAGGGAAAATTGATTACTACCACATCCTAAGGACAAACAACAAAATTGCAGATAATCAGGCCAACAAGGCAATAGACAAAATATTGGGACAAGAAATTATTGATGAAGATCTCATCGTGATTCCAATTCCATGAGGAACAAAATCCTACAAAAATCAAATAATGGTGGTAAGGCCTCTCAAAGGACAGGATTCCTATGTCAAGAATGTGAACAGATTCTCTGCAATTACCAAAATGACCAAATTCAACCATCAGAACAGGATCACTCCATATATTTTTAGGATCTCATGCCATATCTCCTTGGTTCACATGTACATGACCAGATTCTCTTGCTTTTGATCTCTCTACCTTCGGGCTCAACTCTTCTATTTAACTCCCACAACATTGTTCTTCATAATCCATCTGCTTTCCACGATCCGATGTCTAGCCTGCGTAATCTCTGTTATTGTCTTTTCATTCGCCACTCCTACCCTGGTTCCCTTGCGCGTAGTAACCATAGTTTACACTTCCTCTCAACAGTTCTTCGATTCATTCTTGCCTTTATCCCCCTGCAATCAGCAAACTTTGTGCCCTTCACTCCTTACGCAGTGGAAGTAGTTGTTGGTATTCACTCACCTCTCTGCATTTGGCTGTCATGGAGTGTTAGGTCCTTATATTACTAGTATAGTCCCTTATTGTTGTTAGTGTAACCCCCTTATTGTTATTTTTGTACCCCTGTAACCCCCATATTGTTATTATTGTGCCCTTACATTATTATTGTTAGGCCGGCTAGGATTACATTGTGGCCCCATGGACTCCTATATATAGAATGGAGGTTTTGTCATTTTTATCATCCAAGGATTGTTCACTTATGTAATGTATTGGAGGTTGCCCCCTTGAAGTGGCTATTTCTAAGGCGTTGATCTCTCTTTTCTTCTATTTTTGGAGCTGATTTCATAACATTTGGTGTCAGATCTTTGGATTCTAGGGTTTCGCTGCTCCAAACAGGTCATCGTGGAATATTAGCTATAAAAAATTTTATACGAAGGTTCAGAAGCTGAAATTTTTTTAGTGCGAAGCTGAAATCCTAAGGAACATCGTCGCAAAATTTCAGAGCTTGGTTCGCAATATTTTTGGAGATATGATCTATGGAAGTTAGGACTTTTTCCAGGCTCCTGAATTTCACCTAAACAGGTCATTGCGGAATTTTCGCTATAAATTTTTTTATATGAGGGTTCAAAAGCTAAAATTTTCACAAAGCGAATCTGAAAGCCTGAAGAACCTCCTGTAAAACTTTCAGATCTTGGTTCACAATATTTCTGGAGATATGATCTGTCGAAGTTAGGATTGTTTTAGGCTCTCAAATTTCATCTCAAAGAGGTGACCGTGGGAAAAACATCATAACTCTCTCTCTGAGCATCGGATTGGGATTCCATAAAAATTATCCACAAGTAAATAGAATTTAGTGTTTTCTAAATCAATTTTAGAGCCGAAAGAGGAAACAGTGACACGTGGCAAGTCGTACAACTTCGTTGTACTGAACTAGTCCATAATTAGGTCATCGTAAGATTTTGGGCGTACCTTTGTCTTCAAGAATCCAAATCAGGTCAGACCTGTGGCATTAAAAATAAGATTCAGAGGGCTACTTCAGGGCCAAATTTCAGATATTTAAGATCCAAAATCATAGATATAATTCAGTTTCAATATCGAGCTCCTCAAAATCAAGAAAAAGGTGTGTATTTTTTTTTTCAAATTGCATAAGTCTTTTTTGAAAAATCAGTTTTAAGTGATTCCAAAGGCCTATTGAGCATAGATATCAGTATTGGGTTCTAAAATTCCTCCTAAAAATAATTCAACAACCATTAAGCCCTCATATTACTCTACTATGACCCATGAAGATGAACAATTGCAACATGATCTATCAAAATTACAAGAGAAAGTGCACCAAAATTCTCTCTCGCAAAGAGAAACAAAAAATGAAATGGATCTTTTGAAGAAAAGTGTGGAAGCTAAGATGGATGGTTTGAAGAAAGACGTGGAAGCTACGATGGATGGTTTGAAGAATGGTATGGAAGAAAAAATGGATGGTAAAATGGAAGGTTTTAAGGAAGACATGGAAGGTTTGAAGGAAGGTTTGTCAAAGTTGATACAAGAAATGATTCCTAAAGGTGAAAAGATAGTAGAGGAAACTCATTATGAGAACAAAATAAATTTTATTCGTGAGTTCATAAATATTCCAAATATGGATATGAGGAATTTTGATGGCAAGGATCTCATAACATGGATACTACAAATGGAGCAATATTTTGATCTCGATAATGTGAAAAACACACAAAAGGTACGCATTGCAAATTTACATTTAGAACAAAATACATGTGTATGGTATCGATGGCTTTTCCCCCGTAAAAAAATTGTCACTTGGTCAATTTTTACAGAGGAAATGATAGCACATTATGAGGATACAAAGAGAAACACCTTCTTTAGCCAATTGATAAATCTCAAACAAAAGGGTTCAGTGGCGGAGCACATTGAGGACTTCCAAAAATTGAATATAAGGGTAATTGATATTCCAGAGGAACACAAGATTTATGTCTTCATAGGGACTTTAAAGGATAGCATCCAACATGAAGTTCACGTTTGGGAACTAGATTCATTAGAGAAGCCATTCAGGTTGGCAAGAAAAATTGAATGTAAAATTATGGCGACAAGGAAGCCTACCACTCACATATATAAAGATGGAAGTGTTGCTACTTCTAGACTTCCACAACCTACAAGGCTGACACCACAGAAATTGGAAGAAAAAAGAGCAAAAGGGATTTGCTACAGTTGTGATAGAAAATACACTAAAGGTCATAAGTGTGCTGAGAAGAAATTATTTTACATAGATTGTGAAGAGGAGGAAGAAAATGAATAAGAAACTTCAAAAAAAAGGATATACACTAGGAAGCAACCCTAGAAGAAGAACAAATGAGTTCGACCATATCATGTAATTCATTGGCAGGAATTACCACTCCCCAAACTCTCAAGATAGAAGGACATATCAAGAAAAAAAAGGTAATAGTGTTGATTGAGTCGGGTAGTACCCATAATTTTATTCATTGTAAGGTAGCCAAGGAATTGAATTCTTTCATATACCCAGCACTAGAATGTCAAATGATGGTTGCAAATGGAGGAACTATAAATTGCTCTAGAAAATGCCATAATATCAAGCTATCCATGGGGAAATATTTATTGAATATTCCAATGCTTTCCATCCCAATGGGAGGCGTTGATGTTGTACTAGAAGTACAATGGTTACAATCTTTGGAGACGGTAGCTTTTAATTTTCAAGAACTTTTCTTGAATTTTTTTTCGGAAAGAAAGGAAATCGAATTATGAGGTATCACAGGGAAGCTAGGAAATCTAATAAGCTCTAATGTCATGACAAAGCTTCTAAAGAAAGAACAATGAGGTGTAATTGCACAATTATGCTCACTAGAAGTTCCAACATCAAAATCATCTATTTCTCCAGATCTCCAAAAAGTCTTGGACAAACATTCCAAGGTGTTTGACACTCCCAAAGGACTCCCACCTATTCGTGATCATGATCATGCTATTCATTTGATTCTGGGAAGTGTTCCTCCAAACATCCGGCCTTACAGATATCCTTATGTCCAAAAGAGTGAAACTGAACGTATGATTGCAGAAATGGTTGGTATAATTCAACCTAGTCAAAGTTCTTTCTTTGCTCTAGCAGTATTGGTGCACAAGAAGGATGGATCATGGTGCATGTGTCCAGATTATAGGGAGCTCAATAAGCTCACTATTAAAGATAAATTTCCCATTCCTGTGATTGATGAATTATTTGATGAATTACATGGAGCAATTTATTTTACCAAGTTGGATCTTCGTTTAGGATATCATCAAATTAGAATGAAAAATGAACATATTCCGAAATAGCATTTCGAATTCATGAGGGTCATTATAAATTTTTGGTCATGCATTTTTGCCTTACCAATGCACCTTCTACATTTCAAGCGTTGATGAATTCCATTTTCAAACCCTTCCTTAGAAAATTTGTGCTAGTATTTTTTCATGATATACTAATCTACAACAAGTCTTGGAAGGATCATGTTCAACATGTTGACAGGGTGCTCAAACTATTGGAGGAGAAAAAATTATATGCAAAAACATCCAAATGTTTCTTTGAAGTACAAGAGGAACACTGTTACCAATAAAACGGGAACTATTACCTCAAAATGGGAACTCTAGCCCAAAAAGACTCAAAAAACATGAAAAAACGCCCCAAAAAAAAAAAGTGTGCATTCCATAACGCATTTGTTTATTTCTCAAGGTAAAATTTCACCTTTTTATAAAATTATGCTAAAAACGAAATTGTTTCTTGAAAAAAGGATTAAAAAAACACCCAAAAAACAAAACAAGTTGATGTTGGAATAACAAAAAAAAAACATTGTGTCATGCTTTTGACACATTGTAACAACAAAATTAAAGAAAACATATTAGGACATTGAAAAATCGTAAAATTCTAAATTTTATGATAGATGATGTTAAATATAAACAAAATCATGTCTGAATGGCTTACCATTTCGAAAAAAAATTATCCATGTTGTTAAACATAAAATATCTTGACTCTAAGCAACCCTAAAATTGTAATTATTTTCAACCATAACATTAAAGATAAAATTTCGTAGCGCATAAAAACCTTAATGACAAGTTGTAAATCTCAAGTTTTTAAATCTTAAGTTTTCAAGATACTTGAACCATGAAATTATGGAGAAATTATCTGACTTAAACAATTTTTTAAAATGAACAAGTAAATGAAAAATTTATTATTCATATATTTGTTTGTTTATATATTAAAACATATTTTTAATTTTTTTTATTCTTTTTCTATATTTTAAATTATAATTGTTTTAGTTTTAAGAAAATAAAAATTAAAAATTAAAATCTTCTTATATATATTTGTCTATATTTTAAAACATGTTTTAAATTTTTTTTTTATTGTTTTTTTATATTTTAAAAAATAATTGTTTTAATTTTAAAAAAAATAAATAAATAAAATTAAAATTAAAAATTAAAAATCAAATTTTTTTTATATTTGCTTGTTTATTTTTTAAAACATATTTTTTAATTTGTTTTTATTGCTTTTTTATATTTAAAAATTTTAATTAAATAGTTTTTTTCTTTTTTCTTTTTTTTCTTTTTTTTTAAGCAATACATTTTTTTTATTATAATAGCTTTTGTTTTAAAAAAAATTAATTAATTTTTTATATAGTTTGTGTTTCAAAAAAATAAAATAAAATAAAAAATTAATTTGTCACCCGCCGGGGACCGGAGGCAGGCTGGGCAGCCCTCGACGACGCTGCCCGGCTAGCCGCTACCCAGCTGGGGGCTAGAGACCAGTCGGGCGGCACCGTTGAGGGCTGCCCAGCTTGCCTCCAACCCCCGGTTGGGTGGAGGGCGATTCCGAGAATCGCCCTCTGCCAAGCTAGGGGCCAGAAGCAGGCTGGGCAGCCCTCAACGACACCGACCGGCCAGCATCTGATCCTTGGTTAGGCGGAGGGCAATTATCGGAATCACCCTCTGCCTAGCTGGGGGCCGGCTGGGAGGCATCGTTGAGGGTTGCTTAGCCGGGGGCTGGAGGAAGGTTGGGCAACCCTCGACGAAGTTTCCCAGCCTGCCTCCGACCCCCGGCTAGGCAGAGGGCATTTCTCAAAATCGTCCTCCACCTAGCCGGGGGCCGAAGGTAGCCTGGGCAGCCCTTGATGGCGCCACCTGGCCTACCTCTGGCCCCCGGCTGGGCAGAGGACGATTCCGATAATCGCCCCCAGCCGGGCGGAGGGTGATTCCCGGAATCGCCCTGCACCCAGCCGGGGGTGTTTCTGAGAATCGCCTTGCGCCCACTCGGGGGGATTCTCAGAATCGCCCTCCGTTGAGCCAAGGGTCGGAGGCAGGCCGGGTGGCATCGTCAGGGGCTGCCCAGCCTGCCTTCGACCGACAACTTGGTGGAGGTCGATTCTTGGAATCGCCCTCTGCCCAACTGGGGGTCGGAGGCAGGCTAGGCAGCCCTCGACGATGTCGCCCGACCGGCCTCTAGCTCCGGCTGGGCAGAGGGCGATTCTGAGAATCACCCCTGGCTAGGCGGAGGGTGATTCCGAGAATCGCCCTCCACCCATCTGGGGGCCATTCTCAGAATTGTCGTCTGCCCAGCCGGGGGCTGGGCGCAAGCTAGGCAGCCCTCAACGGTGCCACCCGACCGACCCCCGGCCCTCAGCCGAGCGGAGGGCGGGTCATGGAATCACCCTCCGCCCAGCCGAGGGTCAGAGGTATGCTGAGTGGCACCGTCGAGGACCACCTAGCCTGCCTCCAGCCCGCGCCTGGGAGGAGGGCGATTCCACCCAGCCGGGGGCCGGAGGCAGGCTAGGCAGCCCTCGACGGTGCCGTCCAGCCTTCCTCAGACCCCTGGCTGGGTGGAGGGTCATTTCGAGAATCGCCCCTGGCTGGGAAGAGGGAGATTCCAAGAATCAGCCCCGACTGGGCGAAGGGCGATTTCGAGAGTCACCCTCCACCCAACTGGGGGTGATTCTCGGATCTCCCTTTGCCCAACCGAGGGCCGGAGGTAGGGCAGCCCTCGAAATCTCCCTCCACCCAGTCGAGGGTCGAAGGTAGGCTAGGCAGCCCTCGACAATGTCGCCCGACCAGCCTCTAGCCCCTCGCCGAACGCAAGGTGATTCAGAGAATCTCCCTCTGCCCAGCCGGGGGCCAAAGGTTGGCTAGGTGGCGCCATCAAGGGCTACCCAGCCAGGGGCCGAAGGCAGGCTTGGCAACTCTTGATGGCACCACCCTGCCTGCCTCCGACCCCCAGCTTGGCGGAGGGTGATTCTTGGAATCGCCTTTCGCCCAGCTGGGGGGCGGAGGTAGGTCGGGCACCGTCGAGGGCTATCGAGCCTGCCTCCGGCCCCCGGCTGGGCGGAGGGTGATTCTGATAATCGCCCTCCACCTAGCTGAGGGTCGGAAGAAAAAGGGGCAGCCCTTGACAGTGCCGCATGGCTGTCCTCCAACCCCCAACCGGGTGGAGGGTGATTCTGAGAATCTCCCTTTGCCCAGCCAGGGGCCGGAGGCCAGCCAGGTTGTAGCATCAAGGGCTGCCTATCCTTCCTCTGGCCCCCAGCTGGGCGAAGGGAGATTCTGAGAATCGCCCTCTACCCAGCCAGGGGCCGGAGGCAGACTAGGCAGCCCTCGACGTCGCCACCCGACCTGCCTTTGGCCCTTGTCTGGGCAGAGGGAGGTTTCGAGAATCACCCGTGGCTGGGCAGAGGGCGATTCCGAGGATCGCTCCCGGCTGGGCAGAGGCCGAGAAAGTGGCGTTGTTGAGGGCTGCCCAACCTGCCTCCGCCCAACCAGGGGTCGGAGGCAGGCTTGGCGGCACCGTCAAATGAAGGAGATTGGGTTTTGGATCTATTCTTAGGTTCAGGTAAGTTTTATTATACAAATTTAAATTTAAATATTTTATTTTTTACTTTTTATGTCTTTATACTAATTTTCTTACTTATTTCTTTTGTACTTGATGATTAGGTACAACACTAGCATGTTGCCTACCAAAAGGAAGAAATTGTATTTCCATTGAGAAAGACCCAGTGCAATGAAAAATTATTCAAAAAAGAATTAATGCCCTTGAATTCCTTCCAGATGCGAAGCAAGAAGTTTGTTTGAGGAAAGGGGATTTTAATGAATCACGTGTGGAAAAAAAAGAAAAGGAACCTCAACCATAATTATATGGAATGATTGGAAAGGGACACTTCAGAATATTTGCAGACATGAAAGATCCTTACAAGGTGTTGCAAAATATTGGTACTATGGCATACAAATTGGAGCTTCCTGCTTCTTCGCGATTGCATCCAGTTTTCCATGTTTCATGCTTAAAAAAGGTTATAGGGGACAAACTTCCAGTTCAAACAATATTTCCAGAACTTGATGAGGAATGAAAAACCATATTAGAACCTGAAGCAATCACAGAAACAAGAAATCAACAGCTACGAAATCGATCAATTTTAGAGTATCTCATCAAATGGAAGAACTTACCCACTGAAGATTCTACATGAGAGGATGAGAATTTTATATAGAATCACCCAGTGCTACTCAAGCGTTGAGGACAACACTTTTTTGAAGGAGAGGAGCATGTTAGGTCCTTATATTACTAGTAAAGTCCCTTATTGTTGTTAGTGTTACCCCCTTATTTTTATTGTTGTACCCATGTAACCCCCATATTATTATTGTGCCCTTACATTATTATTGTTATGTTGGATAGGATTACATTGTGGCCCCACTAGGATTTCATTGTGGCCCCATGGACTCTTATATATAGAGTGAAGGTTTTGTCATTTGTATCATCCAATAATTGTTCATTTATGTAATGTATTGGAGGTTTCCCCCTCGAAGTGGCTATTTCTAAGGCATTGATCTCTCTTTTCTTCTATTTTTGGAGTTGGTTTCATAACATTGAGCTCCTCATCACTCTTTCTTCTCCCTTCCCCTACATCTCCCATTCTGTTTTCTCCCGCAATGCACTCAGTAACTCTTCCCAAATCACCCTTCCTCTCCCTATAACACATCTCGTTTTGTTCAGCTCCCCCTCAGTCAATCCTTTCCTTATTTTTTTTTAGAGGAATCAAAGGTTGCCTTATTACCCACAGTCAACACAGGCCTCCATCATCACCTCTTTAGTTTCAGACCCTTAGCTACAATCAAAATAAATCAAACTAATTTCCTCAATACATTAGAGGAAAATGGACAACAACGACGAAAGGAAACACCCATGTGCATTTTGCAGAGCCCATAAAATTGTAATTGATTAATTGAAGGAGAAGATGGCCCAGAACAAGAACCATACAAGGGAAGAGATTTTTTTCCTTCGCCAACAGTGGGAAACAAATGCAAAGGAGCTGATGGATGTCAAAAACAAATGCAATCACATGGAAAGCACAATCAACTATCTCTAGGATCTCTTAGCAAAATAATATTAGCATGGATATAATTCTCTAGAATAAGGAAGTGGTCACAGAGAAAGTGAGAACACTGTAAATAAATAGACCAATTCTTCAGCCTTGTGACCTCTTGTGAAAGGATTTTAGCACTAAACAACTCTTAGTAGTTAGGATCCAGTCTTACTTTTAAATGAAATTGAAATGTATTCTCTTGCTCCAACAATTTGTCAAGGTTTATATTTTAAGTGAAATATTCTTTATAGCTAATAGGAATGCAAAAAGAAGAAGCTTACGCAATGTAATAGAATATCAACACTCCCTGTAGAAAACCCTTTTTTGTGGTCTTAGTGGAGTGGGCATGTACTGAGGAAGCTCCCCTTCCTTCTTTTTCTGATATAATATTATCATAACCAACTTTGTTTTAAAAAAAATCCCATTATTTTATATTTGACATCATTACTAAAATTATGTTGAAATTGTACCCATAAAATAAAAATGGTATTCTAGCACCAATATTAGTGTTCTTTTTCCATTTATTTGGCACATGAAAATTGGTTTTACTGTCATTTTTAAAAAATGTTGCAAATTAACCCTTAAAAAAATAAAACTTCATTTTGGAATACACACTTTTTGTTTTTGGGTTGTTTTTCGTGTTTTTGGGGGTTTTTTTTGCTAGAGTTCTCATTTCCAGTTTATAGTTCCCGTTTCAAAGTTTATGTTGTTCCATCCATGTTAGCTTCTAGTTTATTTTTGGTTACTCTTTGTGAGAGCAAAACTTGTTGCACTTGGTCTCGTAATTTTGATATATCATGTTGCATTTTTTCCTCATCTTCATGCGTCATAGTAGAGATTTTTGGTTGCTTACTATGTGTGTCCATTTTTTTAGGCATTTTGGTCTAAAACAATGATATATGTGCCTCGTTGTTCCCTTTGAATCACTTCAAACTGAAATTTCAAACATAATTTATGCAAATTTTTTAAAAAAATGTACACACTTTTTTCTCGTTTTATAGGAGCTTGATATTGAAATTGTTGTATCTCTACAATTTCATATCTCCAAGGTCTGAAATTTCACCTTCTGGTAGACCTTTGAGTCTTATTTCCAATGCCACAAGTCCTACCAAGATTGGATTCTTTTAGAAAAATCTATGTCGAATATCCCATGATGACCTAACTATAAACTGATTCAGTAGAGCGAACTTATACCAAAAGCTAGTCGGTGAAATTTCAGCCACTTTTTATAAATTCAAATCCAATGGTCAGAGAGAAATTTATGAAAATTTTCCCTAGGTCACATGTTTGAGATTGAATTATGGAGCCTACAAAAACCCTAAATTCTTCAGACCATATCTCAGAAAATATAGAAAAACAAGATCTAAAATTTTCACATGAAGTTCATCAAGATGTCGACTTCATGCATTCAATATTCAAGCTTTTGAAGCCTTGTAGAAAAAAAATTTATAGCGAAAATACCAATATGACATGTTTGAGGAAGAAAAACCATAGAATCCAAAGTTGTAATATCAAATGTTATGCAACCAACTCACAAATTAGAAGAAAATATAGATCAATGACTTGAGAAATAGCCTCTTCGAGGGGGAAACCTCCTTTACATTACATAAATGAAAACTTCTTAGATGGGACAAATGATAAGACCTCCTTTGTATATATAGGAGTCTAAGGGGTCACAGTATAATAAGAGCCTACATACCAATAATAATGTAAGGGAAAAACAATAACAATAGTGGGATTATATGGGGCAAAAAAATAACAATATGGGAGCTACATGGGCAAAACAATAACAATAAAAATAAGGGGACTACACTAGTATTATAGGGCCCTAACATCGGGTGACCGAATTCCCCGATATTGTAATATCTTAAGGTCTTGTCCACAGTCATCCAATTTTATAAATCTTCCTATTCATCCCAATGAGTGGGAGACCTGTAAAAACTTTTTGGCAATGATATTAGGGGGAATTTAAACCATAGTCCCACCCACCTAATTTCACGTTTGAGAACTGAGGATGAATTGGAGGAACATTTCAATTCCCTGTAGAAATAAGAAGACCCATTGTGTTATTTTCTCAAAGAACTATAGGGAAATCTTCCCATACATCCTGATCTACCATGAATGCCTCCATTGAATAGGTTTGGGCCATTTCATGGTATTTAGTAACCATTTCTCTTTGATTAGTTCTGATGGTAGCATAATCTCCAATGTCTTCCCTAAGTTTGGCCAAACCATTGATTACCAACACATGAAGGGGATACTCCTCCCTCACCATCAATCATGCCTTTGTATTTGTATTACCATAAAATTATGAAGCCCTCTTCCCTTTGATGAGGTTGTTTATATAGGAAATAAATGCACAAAGTTGAACTTCCCCAATGAAAGATTTAGGGTTCCACCTGGAATTGTTAAGCATAATAAAATTAAACAAGTAGAGTTCACATACCAAGTTTTGATCTACAGCTTTTGAACTATGATGTACCTCTATAAAGGTATTTGGTCCAGTTATCTCGTAAGGTTTACCATCTTGTATCTTCCTCAACCAAAATAAGACCAAATATCATGTAATAAAATAGGATAAACCCTAGAGGGAACATGACAGGTAGAAATTTTAGCCCATTTTCACATGTGGCTTCCTTCAGCTTTTGTTCTTCATGATAAATATTTTTCCATTTATTTAACTGATTTTTCCACTACTCTTCTTGGATAAAATAAATGAAAAAATCGTGATGCTTCATTTTATCAGTTACTTGGTCATGACTCTCCTTGTTAATCATTCCTAAATCAAACAAATCATCCTTGGACTTCCAGTGTGGAATGTATGGATTTAATTGAAGAAATGCATATGTATTTGTCAATATATCATCTAGAATGGCATTAGTTCCCTATTTTGCCTCTTTAGTGTTTCCTTCTTCTATAGTTTCAACTATGTTTTTAGGCTTCTCTTCTTGCTCTGTGGCCCTTATTAAAGCCCCTACGTTAATTAACTTAGGCCCTTGCTTCTTTAGTTTGTCCTAAGTCTTTCATTTTATACTATCAATTTATTATTTTTTTTAAGCAAAACTTGATAAATTGGGCTAAAAAACTAAAAATGATTAGGATCAACGACCTTACCTCTCTTCTGCTTGGATTTCTCAAACTTTTCACTGCTTGCATCTACTTTGAAAATCGATGGTTCCTCTATGAAAATTCCCCCTGCAATATTCTCCTCTGCAATGGTCTCTTCCTCAACATTGTCATCTATTAAATTTTCATCCACAACATTTTCCTTAAAAATTTCTTTTGATCATGTCCTTAAGGATTCTAGGGTCTGATCGTCCGACCTTGAGACCTCGGTCCCCAAAATCAGCTCCTTCCTCTTTTGCAATAGATATGAGAGATGAGTAGAGTATATTTGTTCAGTAGCCATTGGAACTATTGAATTAAATGGTACCTTCTTAACCAATACCCTATCCTGAGGTTTCTGTTTGAAAACTTGAATAAAAATTGTCCATGGAAAGTTTGGTCGGTGGATTTTTTCAACTATAATCATCTTGATCAAATCGTGATGATGTGGGTTGTGATCAGGGTCCCTTTTCCTCTAGAATAAATTGACCATTTTTGTGAGGCTTTTAAACTATATATAATGAGGCATATTGAGCAACTTATGTCTGGAAATATGCATGAGGATCTGGATGTGATAGTGATAAATGAGGCTAAACCTCCATTCACTAATGACAACTTTCAAAACTATGTATACCACATCCTTCCAAAGAAGCAATAAAGCCTCTTGATTTATCCCTTTCCTCAAATCAGGTAATGGAGAAGGCTCTTCTAAAAATGGAACCTAGTAAGCTCCATCAATTTTAAAAAATTTAGACCAGGCCTCTCCTTCTTAGGAGAGTCAGGTGACTTCTGCAACCATTTTCTCATTAACATCAATGGCCATTTGTTTCACCATGTATTTCATTCCATAAAAATTATGCACAAATTCAAGAGAAATGACCTTATCATGGCCTTGAAACCTACCTAAGAATCTGGCCCAACCTGGATTTTTTAAAACATTCCATACTTTTGGCTTAATTTAAATGTCATGGATGTTATCGGGCTTTTCCCTATTCATGGAGCCTCTCATTCTTTCTTTCTCGGTTGCAACCCTTGTGGCTACCCCTGGTTATTCCCCTATAACTAAAATTTCTAAATGGACAATGCACTAAACCAAATCCATATGAATTTATCGAGCTACGAAACCACAATTTGCATGTTATGAAATGATGTGGGCTAATTGATTCATTGTTTTTCAAGGTCAATATCCTAACCAGTAATGAATGACACGACTGAATAGGATGATAATGGGTCACTTTTATATCTAATATCATTCAAGACATTCCCCATAATTATGACTTAGTATATTTTTCATGTATGGTTCAGTTGTTTAGAATATAAGTCGAGAGGGTATATATATATATATATATATATATATATATATATATTTGTTGATAACAACACACACACATAGATATATATATAATGAGGAATGGGTATAGATAGGATTCAGGTTTCAAATAGAGAAAATGGTCAATAATATTTAAGGTTTTTAGATGTATATATAATACGAGGGATAGATATTTTAGAGGAGAAAATGGTGTTGGAGGTATAAGGAAGTCGAGAGGGTTTTTTAGGTTTCTTATGATGAAAGGGATGGATAATGATTAGTTATAAGAGTATGGGGCCTTCATATTTGGAATGAGGGAATAAAATTAGGATAACGAGGTTTTAAATCCTTTGATAAAAATAAATAGATAATCATAAGAAAGAGTTTAAGCACTTCTTGTATACATTCCATGTTTACAATTAACCTTATACTTTATGCTCAAAAACAATAACCAAAAGATCAAGAAATAGAACACCTAGTGGTTGGCTTATAGTTGTACAAAACTCCCATATCTATGTTGTTGAATGAAATCCCACAATTTGTCCTGAAAATAAAGATAGAAATCATATCGTCAAGTGTTTTCAACAGTCAGCATGAATAGCCAAATAATATTCTTTTATTTATTTATAATTTATATTTATTTTTCTTTTTCTATTTTTCTCTTTTTTCTTCTTTTTCTTTTCAGACTTTGCTGGCTAGTTTCCTGGTTTTCTAGTGAGAGCCAGTCTTATTATCCCTCAAGGGAGGTTTTCATAATAAGAAGGATCTATTTTTCCTAGTGGCTTGGTCAAAACTATTTTTTTAGTACGGCTAAGTGCTGGAGGTGCCTGAGACCAGGTTTCCACTGCCAAATCTTTCTTTCTCTTTTGTTTTTTTTTGTTATATATATACTAGGACTGAAAGCTATGAATTTGTAGAAAAGGGTGGACTATCCAACCTTTCCATGACTACTAGATCGATTGGCTTATTCAACTCTTCAACAAATTCCTCCTTAGATTTAGGCTTTCGGTACAGTCTTAATCGATGTCCATTAGCCATTAATGGGATTTGTGCATCGTCTATTGTTTGTAGTCTTAATAATCCATTTTCCAACACAATATATATCTCATAAGGTCCTAACCACCATGTGTGAAATTTCCCCTTAAAATACCTATGCCATGAGTCAAATAAAAGGGCCCAATCACATTCTTTGAATTGATCATTTTTTACGAACTTGTCATGTCATTTCACCCACTGTTGTTGAATAATATTAATTTGTTGGATGGATTCTTGGAACATTTCATCAAGCGTGAAATTTCCACTTAAAATACTTATTCCATGAGTCAAATAAAAGGGCCCAATCACTTTCTTTGAATTGTTCATTTTTTATGAACTTGTCATGTCATTTCGCCCACTGTTGTTGAATAATAGTAATTTTTTGGATGGATTCCTAGAACATTTCATCATCTAATTCAATTGGTCCAACCAATTATTTTGAGCCTCTAATATGTCCATTCTTTATTGCAATGCAATCCTTAATTTTTTACTTCAAATTCAATAAGAAGGACAACTTGTTTTCCATACATCAAATCATATGGTGTGAATCCAGTGGCGTTTTTATAAGTAACTCGATAGACCCACAAGGATTCTAGAAGCTTCTCAACCCAATATTTATGATGATGTTAAATTTTCTTTTTCAATGTGGCTTCCAAAAGCTTGTTAGTAACTTCCATCTGTCCATTTGCTTGAGGATGGTATGGAGTGTATATTTGATGTTTTATCTTGAATTTCTTGGTAATGGACTGAATCAATTTGGAAGTGAATTGAGTTTCATGCTTAGTAAAAATTTCATCTGGAACAAAAAACTGAACAAAAAATCATTCATATATAAAATAAACTACTTCTTTTTCAGTTTCTTTCGATAGGGATTTAGCTTCAACCCATTCAGCCACATAGTCTATACACACTCAGATATGTTCCTTTTGTCTTGGTGTTGGGTTGATAGGCCCCACAAAGTCAAGAGCCCATTTTTCAAAAGGTTCGATCAAGAATTGAGGTTGTAGTTGAATCTCATCTATCTATGTTGGTTTCCCTATTCTCTGATACTTATCACAACTTCAAACATACTTCTCTACATCCTAGAAGATTGGGGGTCAATAATAACCTTGTCGTAAAACTTTAATTGCATTTATTTTGTCTGCGAAATTACACCCACAAGGTTCATCATGACATGCCTTCAAGATATCATAAAGTTCATATTCCCAAGCACACATCAGATCACATGATATGCTCCAATTTTGAATATGTACCCTTCTATCCAAGAGTACATTGCATTGTTTCTGATGACCTTTTTTCGTTCTCTAGTAAAAAACATTTTGGAATTTTTCTTGCAACCAAGTAATTAGAGATATCTATGAACCAAGTTATATTAGTAGATAATGCACATATATTTTCATATGGAAACTCATCTTCTACTGCAACATATTATTAGTATGATGAATTCAAGGCAATAAATCTACAACAACATTCTCCTTTATAGGTTTAACGATAATTGTAATATCAAATTCGCGGAGAAGGAGAAGCCACTTGGTAACTCTACCATGTGTGACTGCTTTTTTCATAATATAAAAAATGGTAGACTATGGTATCCTGTAATATAATGTTGAAATTTATTTATGGCATGGACCACATCAATAAATTCTTTTTTAATTATTGTATAATTTAATTCAGGTGGAGTTAAGATTTTACTGATATAATAAATATCATAAGGCTTTTGTTCTTTCTTTTGACCTAGCACAGATCCAATGGTTCTATTTGAGGCATCATTGTGTATGTGGATAGGTAAAGACCAATTAGGACCTCGAATAATAGGAGAAGAGGATAACTTTTCCTTCAAAGTGTCAAATGCTAATTGTCACCAATCATCCCATTGAAATTCAATAGCTTTCGTTGAAATTTGAAATAGTGGGGAAGCCACATTTGTGAAGTTTTCTATGAAACTTTTATAATATCTTGCATCTTGCAAGAAGATATGGACATCCTTTTGGTTAGTTGAAGTGGATATTTAAATAATTACTTCAATATTAACAGGATCTACCTGAATTCCTTTAGATGAAATGTGGTGTCCTAATGCAATCCCTATGTAAAAAGAATTTTAATTTTTTCATTACTAAGGGAAAGGATAGTTTCTTGGCATCGTATCAGTAACTTCTATAGGTTCTTCACTAATCTTCATTAAAGGTTTCCCCATACACTGTAAAATCATCCATATATACTTCAACGCAATCATTTTTTAAATTAGAAATAATTCCAAGAACATCTCATTGAAATGTTGTTATAGCATTACATTGACCAAATGGGAGTACTCGATAGATAAAATTCCCCCGTGGACAGGTAAAGGTTGCTTCTCTTAATATTGAGGGGAAAGTTGTATTTGGTTATAGCCACTAAACCCATTAATAAAAGAGAATAATATCTTTCTTTCCAAGATTTCGAGGAGTTGGTCGATAAATGGAAGAGGGAAATAGTCTTTCAAGGTAAATTTATTTAATTCCTGATATTTGACACATACTCTTCATTTGTCATTTTTCTTTCAAACAATTACCAGGGGAGAAACTGATTTACTACCAGAAATAAGGTAAATAAAACCAACACTCAATATTTTTTGCAAATCTTCTTTAACTATGTCTTTGAGTGTTGGGTTCATTCTTCGTTGTGGCTACCTGACAATTCATGAATCTTCATTTATATAACTTTATGGTGTGTACACAAATTAAGATAAATTTCCTTGATGTTAGTATAATCCAATGAAAACTCGTTACTATTATTTTTAAGCATTTTCATGAATGTATCTTGTTGATATGGTTCTAGTGCAGCTTTCATATTTAGTGTATTTCAAGGTTAAATTTCAATATTTTTAGTTTGATATTCTAAGGCATCATACAAAACTATTGGTTTCATTTGTGGAGTTAGCTTAATAGGTGAATACTTCTCATGGATTTTCTTTCTTATAATCATTTTTATTGATGGATTGTTGTTGATGTTTAAATGTGTTTAAAAGGTGCAAATTAGGTTATCTTCATCATATTCTTTGAAAATTGGGACTTGATCAATGGTTAGAAGAGGTTGTCTAGCTTCTTCATCACTTTTTTTGAACCATAAAGGAATTTTTGTGTTTGAGGAAGATTTTTCAGGAGGGTAAAGAGAAAATCTCCTAGTATAATTTCCATGGGAGATAGTCATGTCCATAGACCTTCAACTAATGTAAGCATATGTTTTAGCTAACCAAGTCCTCCCAAGAATCAACGGGTATCCTCCAAGGTATGCCTTGAGTTAGAGGATCATGAAATCAACTAGATATTCCCATGAATATATTGATACAAAAATGTCTTCCAACACCCCTTTTTGTTTTTACGATGGATCTATAAGCTATGTGGAGAAAAATTAGGGCAAGTCGAAGACCAAGTAGCCCTAGTTTTTCCAAGGTTTCCTTTGTCATCACATTAACATTTGCCCCTAAATCTAGTAAATTTTTAGATATAGGGGTATTATTTATATATAAAGTTAAAACGGGAGTTCCTAGATCACCATATTTTGTTGTAAAGACCTTTCCCAAAATTAAGTCAACCAATTTCCCAACTACATGCATTATTTTGGGATCTCTTTTCTTTCTTCCTAGGTCCCTGTTGTACTATACAACACCCCCCATTTATTATTGTAATAAATGGGGACCCTTTAAAAAATAAACATTATCTTAGAAACATTATTTCATTTAGCGTTAAGTTTTAAAATTTATGAATGAACTTTTCTTTTTGCTTTGATTTCATTGCACTTAGCGCAAATCGCATAGCTTACAAGCTAATAAAGTTAAAGCACATGTAGAATTTGCAAATTTCAATAAGCGCTTCAACCATTTTGAATTATATGAAATTTCCCATGGAAAAGCTTAGAAAACCCTTAAAGTATAAATCGCATCGCACCTCCTTTAAAAGACAAACTTGTATAAATTCGAAAGGAATTGCGATAAGTCAGACCTGATGAGATAATAAATTAACAATGAAATGTGTCGATAAAATCCAATAAAGCACAATGCTTTAAGTCTTTAGTGCATATCACATTCCTCAATGATTAACTAAATGGAAAGTTATATCCACCGTAATTAAGTACAATGTGTGATTTGCGCAAATCGCATTTCGCATCTCACTAGCGGAAAAAACATATAGTATTGGTATCTACTAAAAGTTGTGATTTGTGATATAGCATTTATTATTCAAGCACTTGAACTGATCCTTATTCAATCGATCTGTTATAAGATCTAATGACTTATATCATTCGATTAGACATATTACGTAAGGCATGTAAGAGATTTGATAAAAAAATTAAGGGTTATTAACAACATTCAATGGGTACAGGGTTCAAAAGATCAATATCTTACTTGAAGTGTGCTTTAAATTTAAAGCGTTGGATTTTGATTTATGTTGATTTAACTCTATTATTTTTCCTTGTCTCTCTTCATCTCAGATCTGAATTTACTCATTTTTCTTGAAATCAGGAAACTACCTAAGGAAGAAATATCAACTAGAATGACAAAGAAAGGAAAATCAGGTGCCCAATCTTCCATTTTTGAAACTACAGACATAACTCCATTATTTTCAGACACTAAGTGCAATAATTACAGTGGATTTTCCTCATGGGAAGCCATGTATAGCCTGTTTGAAGAATAAAATCCAAAAGAACTAAAGAAAATAACAACGGCAGATAAGGTTGTTTCATCATAACCTTCTTACTTTGAAGTTTCATTTTCATTTCTACATAAGATAGTTGTGAGGCCAAAGATATTACCATACACTGATATGGTAAGATGGGTCATTGATAATCTCAACATTGCAGACAGGACATTCAATAATTCCAAACTAGAGAATATGCGTTCATTCACCACTTAGGATTTGCGAACAATGTATCATTTGCCTTCGCCAAAAAATATTTATGATAAAGCTTTCTTGGAAAGATTTTCAAGAAAGAATTCAGACCTAATGAAGGTGGTGAAAGGATAGAAGAAATATCAAGGCAAGATAAAGCGAGATAAACTTGGTATGTACCCCATAACACAATTTCCATCACCTTATTGTTTTGTAGCAGGAATGTTGTGTAGATTATTTGCTAGATATGATACCACTAAATTCTCCATTGAGTGGGTTCCTTTAAATGACGTAGTCGTCAATTCCACTATCATGAATTGGGAAAACATTTTATTTGATAACTTGGCCAAAACCATTATGGATTACAAAACTAATAGATTCTTTTCCATTAGGAAAATTCCCCCTTTTTACATGAGCACATATATCATGGATGTTATATGTTTCTACTCAAGTTTTCCTATTATGGATTGGAAGTGGACAAGCCAAGACCCTAACCTGATTCATATTTATCATAAAGCCCTATGGGAGTCTGAATTTTGATTTACATTTCTACAAGATTTTTCATGGAGTTATGTTGCCCATTTATCAAATTATTTTTAATGAGAGAGTTCCTAGAATTTCCAAAGAAGCCAGTGTTGATATTTTACCTATAGCTAGATGGTTTGGTGAGGAAAATTTACTTATGTCAGATTTTTTGTGATTATTTCTTCTCCTCGTGTCCTACCCTACTACGTTCCAAATAAACTTTTGGCAAGAGAAACTGCATACCAAAATATTGTAAACGGTATAGCCAAGCAACTGAAATATTCCAAGAAATTAATCTGGCCTACTTTCCCATTACAATGTGATACCTTCACCCTTTTTGACATAGGTCATGTAGCTAAAGAAATTCCAAACATTACTTCATTGAATCTGGCTTTAATTCCAGGGAGACAATATGATCCAAATGATGTGGTCCATAATTTACCACTAATATTAAACTCAGACCATTCATGAATGTAAGAGATATGTTCAATGATTTATTTGAAGGTGTAGAGAAGTTTTCAGATGTGTTAAAAACTACATCCAATAAAATCAGTGTGGCAGACCTTAAATATTTTCATCAATACAGAAACAAGAGGTTAGAAACAATCCCACTGAACTTGTTACTAATGGAAGATGTCAGAAGACCGGCTTCCAGCATCAGTTTAGATGATGAATCAAAAGACATGTCATAAGATGAGTCACAAGAAAAATCAATTCGAGATTCAGAGCATTCACAACATCAGTCTCAAAATTCAGATCATTTTAGTTATGAATTTGAAAGAAAAAATGAAAGCCCTGAGAAGATAATCGAAAAATTAATTAAAGGAATTGATATGCAAACTGAGGAAGAAACTTGTGGAGTTGAATCATCTTCAAAAAAAATTCAGCATGTTCAGACTACACCTGAGTAGACAATAAAACCTCAAGCACGGGATTTAAATAAAGAATGATCAAATTTTACTAAAGCACTATTGACACCACCACCACCACCAAATCCTAATCTAGAAGGATCGACAAGTTTTCAAACTCCTAAGAAAATCCAGAATATAATAGAAACTGCAGTGCCACTTTAGTAGGTACCAAAGATTCAGGAACAAGAGATCATCCTGGCCTACCCAACAGAAGAAGTTGTTTTAAATATTGAGAAAAGACCTCCACTAGATGTTTTCTACAGCCCAAGTCACAAAGTTGTAGTCAAGAGGATGAAAATAATAATATTTGATGAAACGGTGATTGTTCTCAGTAATGAATTAGTAGATGTTGTCTGGAAAGACTCTTTTGCCAATCCTACAAAACATCTTACTAAATTGTCATAGTTTATTGGTGCATATGCAACTAGTACAATTGATAAAGTAGAATAATTTAAATTTTTTCTTAAACAAAAGGAAGATAAATTTCAAGAATTGGAAAGACACCTAGAACAGGAAAAGCTCAATGCCAATAAGAAAATTGAGATGAAAATTTCATAGTTCCAAAAGGACTTTGAAATATTAAAGTTGTAGCACCAAGTACATATTTCAGAGAAGGAAATGAAGATAGAGGCAGTGATGGATAAACTGAAAAGCCAGCCTCAAACAGAACAATTTATAAAAGATGCACATGAATGGAATGCAAAATTGAAGCAGCAATAGGAGACTTTTTGTCACCAAATCTCAGCTACCAATTCATATTGTGAGACAAGCAAGATTTTGATTCAACAAGTGGCGAAAATGAGGTTGGAATGTGAAACGGTTTAAAAGAAAATTTATGAGTTCATCCTATGGCAAGAATTTGATATAGGAAAGAAAGTTGAACTCCCGAAAATTGATAAGTCTCACAAAGATATTGTATTTAAAGACTGGGAAATGCAATTAAGACAAATAGAGAAGGCAACATCAAAGGCAGCAAATCTAACAAATGCGATCATAGATTCTGTTAATGGACAGCTTCTAAATGCTAAAATTATCAAAGGATCTATAGCCAAAGTGCTCCCATAGCTTAAGCTATTGGAAACACAGTGGAAGGAAAGAACAAAAACAAGGCAAAATCTATCGAAAAGATAACCAAGTTAGATCAAGGAAATTACTGGAACTTTTTGATCAAACCACATCATCAATGCATGACTCTACAATCCTTAACTAATTCCACTAAGAAATCGTTGCCAGCACTTTCAAATGCCATGTTTAAAGGCCAAGTCAGATCTGGGATCACACAGCCAGCTCAACTGAAGCCGATGGTAGATATTTTCCACCTCAGAGATCAAATGAGAAAAGAAGATCAACCCACTTAAGCATATTGTTATATTTATTTCTAGACTGTAGTTTAGTTTACTCATTATCAGGAAGGTTGTTTGAAACCTCCTCAAATTTTTATGTAATAATCTATTTTTGACATATTTAATTTATTATTTAAACCCTTCTCATGCATTTAGAGAAGGGTCCAGAAATTTTTCAAAAAAACATTTACAAAGAAATGCACTTCTGTATGTTTCTAAATGCCTTGATGAATTAATGGAATAGATTCTATTTTCTTTTGATATTGAAGTTGTTTAACTGAAGTTTCACTTTTGTACTCATTGAATTGATTTAACGTGAAGAGGAGCATAATAATATTGTCAGTTTGAATGAGTAGAACCTCGTATATATTGGATTTCTAAACATTATATTAATTTTTACTTCTTGAATTGACAGTCATCTTTTATCTGTATTATATATAAAAAGCTGTTATCATAAGTAAATTTTAAATGCACTTTTGTACTGATATTTATTTATGGTTACTTATCTCATATATGATCCAACTTATAAATGCGATATATATTTCACAATTGTTTTGATTAAACTATTTTGTCAAAATTATTATTTTTACATAATTTTCATCTCTTTGAACTATTGAATAATATTCATTACCAATTTTTGAAATATATCTTTCTAGATCGCATTGAAGAATGAATACTCCTGGGTATATAGTATAATAGATATTTAATCACTGCATATGATAGATTAAATCATTTTTCCATTTTCATGTTATAAAAAAACACACCCTCATTATCCTTATTGGGAAACTAGTCCTGTTATCCCTAGTCGGAGCCACTACACTAAACGGAAAAGGACTTGCTCTAAGGTCTGGATCGGGTGGTTTTCCCCCATTTTGTTGCAACAAAATTCCGAGGCTTCAACATTTTGGCACTAGAAGGGGGGCAGTCATGAATGGAAAAAAGGTCTGATCAATCCAAAATACAATCTAAGATCCTCTCTCCCTCTAGATCCCCTTCAACTTTAGACCATTATCTAGATCTAAATATTTAAGATATGAAGTTTAACCTCCCTCTCCTAAGTCTCCTAGTTAAAATCAACCAATACTATCTCCATATTTTCACCAAAACTCCCCAGAAGTTCAGCCTTTGATCGAAAAAGTAGCGAGAGTATCCATTTCTGCTGAAAATCCTAAAACTTCTCAAACACCTGAAATTAGTGGTTCATCATCTTTCCAACTAAGATGAATATTAGCTCGATTGGAAACTCAGAAGATAGGGATCCCTCCTTTTGAATTTCCTATTGATAATTCTCGAAGGAAAATAAAGAAGACTGAGTCAGAGCCAACCACCAGCGAATTATTATCCAATAATCCACCCCATTCACCTTTACCTCCACTCATTTCAAAAAATTCTATTCCAAAAATCAGCGTTAGTTTAACTAGTTCCAGTACCCAAACTTCTACTCCTTCAACTAGTTCTAGCACTCAATCTACCTCTTCTTCAACTCAAACTCCACTTATCACATCCACACAAGGCCCAATGGTAGGCCAACCATGGAACAATCTGGGTGATGTGAAAATGCCTGCTCCTCTTCATCCTCTTCCTAAATACCCTGAAAAATGGTTACCTAAATTCAATCCTGATGATGGTCTCCCAGCTGAAGAACACATACATAATTATATGCTAGCCATCAATTTAAAAGAGGTAACTGAAAAAGATGATGTAGTCTGATTATTTCCATATACTCTCACAGGATCTCCAGGATCTTAGTATTTTTCATTACCTTCTCACTCTATAACTAGCTGGAATATGTTTGAAGAACAATTCTTAGCTAAGTTTGGAGACAACCGAACCATTTCATCGCTTATCAAGGATCTATCAAATCTTAAGGCTAAAACAGGAGAGAAAATAAAAGACTTCAATTCTATATTTAATAAATTACTCCATAAAATCCCTTCTACATTAGTTCCTACTGTTGAGGTTCAAATTGAGTGGTATATTTCTTCTCTCCCATCTAACATATCCATGTTTGTCAATAGAGTGAAGTTACCTACATTGGCAGAAAATATGAAGGAAGCTTTGTCTATAGAGAAAAGTATTATAGCTCTTGAAAAGAAGAATTCTCAAGAAGACAGGAAATCCAAGAAATTATCTTTCAAATATGATTCAAAGAAGAAGCCACCAACATATCCTTTTGATGTAGAAGGTCTTCAGAAAGTATTAAAATCCATGACAAATGGAATGGAAGACATCAAAAAACAAGTTGCTAAAATTTCCAGTACAAAGAAGACTTTCAGGCCCTTCAAGAAAAATTAGTCTTCTACTTCTCAGCCACCCAACATCATATCTAATGTTGAGTCTGATCAAGACACAGATGAGAAGCAAACAGAAGAAGAAGAAACAAAAGTTGAAGAAAAAGTTGAACTAAATGGCATGCGGGATTTCATCCTATCAAATGATGAACAAAATGAAGCTTTACCCGTTAGTACAAGAAGCAGGAATACCACTAATGCAATGCAGCCTAATCAAAAACAGAAGAATTCAACTCCTGCTAAAGAAAAAAAAATAAGTAAGAAGTCTACATCTAAGGCTACACAGACTAACCCTTCTCCTTCAGATGTTCCATCCACATCAAAGACAATGGTAGTCTCTAATACTATTGAATATAATGTAGTGGAAGATATGAAAAAAACCAGGGCTAATATTTCAATCCATGAACTTACTAAACTGAAACAGCAGCAGCAAATTTTACTTAGAGATTTGAATGCAGTTCCTGCTTCATCCTTACCTACTTCGATAGTAGTTCAAGCTACTAATCATATGGTAAACCTCCTTCTCCTTCAACTAAAGTAGATGCCAAAGATCTTATTATGATAGGTGATCGATCCATCTCTCATACTCCTCCATTCCTTTTGACCTATGAGATATTTAATAAGAATGTTCATAATTGCTTAATTGATTCAAGGGCTTCCTCTAATGTCATGCTGAAATCAGTATGTGCTAAATTGAACATAACTCCTCAAAGTTATCTTGTTCATATAGTACAAGTTGATAGAACAAAAGTAGAGGTTGTGGGAGAAATAAATTATGTTTCCATTAGATTATAGTCAAACCCTAAGGTTTCCCAGATAATTGATATTTTGGTAGCTAATATTCTTGAGTTTTATGGTTTATTATTGAGCAAAGACTAGTATGAGAAACTTCATGGATTTTTCGCAACAGATTGGTCACATATGTGGCTGCCCCACAATGGAAAACCAAACCAAATTAGGGTAGACTATGAAAAATTCATGAAACATACAATTACTGATCTGGAAGGAATCAATGAGCTAGTAGCATTCAATAATAATATTATCGTAAATTAATCAGCAGAATCATTTCTTACAGGAAACTTTAATTCCCAACCATCACCCTTCTTTGATAATTCGGTTATCTCTCAAATTGAAATTTTTCCCCAAACAGACACTTCTAAATGTAAAAAATAAAAAAAATAAACTAATAGTTAATTCTGTATTTTGGATTCTTTATTTTGATGGTTCTAAATCAGAAGATGGTGCAGGAGCTGGTTGTATTTTGATAAGTCATGAAGGAGAAAATACCATGCTAGCCTGCAGACTTGAATTAGATTGCACAAACAATATAGCAGAATATGAAGCACTAATTCAAGGTTTGTATAAAGAAATTGACCTTGACCTTAAATATCTACAAGTACTTGGAGATTCAAAAATCATCGTCAAACAAGTAAGAAATACTATCCATTGTCATTCTGGACATCTTAAACATTATCAGCCATTAGTCCAGGATTTGACTTCTTATTTCTTAGCTTTTAATATTTCCTCTGTACCCAGAATACAAAATTATAGTGTAGATTTATTGGCCAATGTAGCATCAACATTAATTCCATCTCAAGAATTTAGTCCCAATAGGTTTTCTATTGAGTTTATTTTTAGACCATATGCTCCTGATAATATTACTAATTGGAGAGTCTTTAATCATGATTCTGATATCATAGATTTCCTTACATCTTAAGGATCTTATGATAATCAAATTCTATATGAACATGAACATGACATTCAAATAAAGGAAGAACGGGATGAAAATCCAATACCAAAGTCAGTTTTCAAACTAGAAGACCTTTATGATTTAAAACATAGGTTCAAGAGAGTTACTAATTCTAAAACTCAAAGTTCAACTTTAAGATTTGAGTTAGTAAACCTTAGAACCGATGATAAACCACAAAACGTAAACTTATTTCTTGGTCGATCTTCTGAAGAAAGAGTATCGTTTGTTAAGTTATCAAGGACCTACAAAAGTGTTTTTTCTTGGGATTATACCGATCTCAAAACATATGACACTTTTGTTATTAAACACACAATTCCTATGATTTCAGATGAGAAACCAATACAAAAAAATTTGAGGAAAATTCATCCTAATCTTGAAAGTCAAATTAAAACAGATTTGAATAAGCTCCTCAAAGCTAAAATCATCTTTCCAGTTATACATTCAAAATGGGTATCGAATTTGGTTCCTTTCAGGAAGAAAAATGGTGATATTAGGATTTGTATTGATTTTATAAATTTAAATAAAGCATGTTAGAAGGAAAATTTTCCATTACCAACCATAAAACAAGTACTACAAACTGTAGTTGGTTCTGAACTTATGTATTTTCTAGATGGGTTTTCAGGATACAACCAAATCCTGGTACACCTAGATGATAGATTAAAGACCACATTCAGGACTAAGTGGGGAACTTATGCCTATCAGAAGATGTCATTCGGATTAATCAATGCTGGTGCCACTTTCCAAATAGCCATGGACACAACTTTTGAAGGACTCGTTAACAAATCAGTGGTTATTTATCTAGATGACATCACAGTCTTTTCTAGACAAAGAACCAATCATGAAAATGACCTAAAACAAGTCTTTGAGTGATGAAAAAAGTATGGAGTCTCACTTAACCTGAAGAAGTCATATTTTTCTTTAGATGAAGGAAATTTTTTAGGATTCATCGTGTCCAAAAATGGTATTTATATTGAACCTAAAAGAATCGAAGAAATTAAAAGGATTCCTTTCCCTCATAATAAGAAAACCATGTGGTCATTTCTTGGACAAATAAATTTTGTAAAGATATTTGTCCCTCATTTTTTGCAGATATTTTTACCTTTACAAACAATGATTAAGAAAAATCCAGTCTTCAAGGGGGACATAATGAAAGGGAAGCATTTGATTTAATCAAACAAACTATTGTTAATGCTGCATTCTTAACTACTCCTAATTTTCTTAATCCTTTCACTTTGTATACGTTCTCATCAGATACATCATATGTTGTCATTATAACACAACTCAATGACCATCAAATTGAAGCACCAATATCATTTTTCAGTTCCAATTTGCAAGGTGTAGAACTAAACTATTCGTCTATTGAGAAACAAGCATTTTTGTCTTCAAATCTATAAAGAATTTTAGGCCATTTCTCCTCAAAACTCACACCAAGATAATAGTTCTATTCTTTGCAGTAAGGAAATTATTGATGCAAAGAGAAGTAGGACAGAAAAGGGCTAACTGGGTAATTTATTTACAAGAATATGATGTAGAAATTAGACCACCTAAAATTATTAGAGGTCAAGGTTTTTTTAGAATTCTAACAGGAGCATCCCATTTATCATTAGAGGTAGATTGAGGTAATGATGTACAATGTCAGAGGTAAGCCTCAACGATGCTCAATCTCAATATGTTTATCTTAAGTTTTATTTGAAAAATGGATATGCCCCCACACAACCCGGTTATAAAACAAAGTGTGCTTTAAGATTGAAAGATAAGCGATACGAAATGGTCAATGATGTATTGTTTAGAAGAAAATTTGATTCTGTGTTATTAAGATGCTTAGAGAAAATTGAAGGAAATAAAGTTTTGCAGGAACTCCACGATGGACCAACTGGAGGACATTTTGGAGGATATACAACAGCACATAAAATCCTGCATGGAGGTTACTATTGGCCAACACTTTTCAAAGATGCTCATGATTATGCAAGGAAATGAAAATTCTGCCAAAGTGCATCTGGAAGACAAAGGAAACTAAATTTTCCATTACAACTAATTAATATCGAACAACAATTTGAGCAATGGGGATTAGATATAATTAGTGAGATCATTCCTAACTCTTTCAAACAACATAAATAAATCCTCACAGCTACTGATTATTTTACTAAATGGGTGGAAGCAATTCCACTAAAAGTAGCCAACTCTCAGAATATTATTGAGTTCATTGATCAGTTTATCATAACTAGATTTGGTTTACCCACTACTTTAATGTTTGACAATGCATCTTATTTCTCAGGAGCTACTATAATACAATTTTCTTTTAAAAGAGGTTTTAAACTCAAATATTCTGCTAACTATTATCCTCAAGGAAATGGTTTAGCGGAATCAACAAATAAAAACCTTATTAGAATCATTAAATGAATTGTTGACCAGAATCAAAGAAATTGGCACAAATCATTAACATTTTCTCTTTGGGCAGATCGAAAAACTCAGACGGCCTCCATTGGCACTTCTCCATTTAATCTTGTTTATGGGAAAGAATTTGTTCTTCCCACTAATGTATTTATTCCTTCTCTTGCCTTAGTCCAATTTATTGATGAATCACCTTCTTCTTCTTTGAAAGTAAGACAATTTCAAATCCTTAAACTTGAAGGAGAAAGAGAAAAATATAAAGTTACTCATGCACATCATCAACAGTTAGTTAAGGCTTCATTTGATACAAATTTTGTCACTCCAAAAAATATTTCAAATTTGTGATCTGGTCCTAAAATGGGATAAGGCACAAAAGGAAAAAGGTAAACATATAAAATTCCAATTATTGTGGCTTGGACCATTTCAAATCATAGAAGAAATAGGCCCATCAATGTTTTATTGCAAGATCTATCACGAAAAAGACATTATTTGCCTATTAATGGGAAAATTTTACCGAAATTTTTCATAGGAGGTAACCCCTTCTATTGCCTATATATTATTTCCTTTTCTTTTCTTAGGAAAATAAAAGTTGAATGGTATTTATTTTTGGATTTTCAAATAAAAATCTCAAAGAATATTTTTTTATTTATCACTTCTAGAAATAAGAATAATTAAGGAAGAAATTAAAAAAATCGAATCTCAAATAGATTTTATTTCACTGAAAATTTTATTTTCACTGAAGTTATTTATTCTTTGATAAAATATCACTTTTATAAAGTATGGTTACTCTAATATCAGTCAATAAAATAATCTTTAACATAGTAAAGACTCTTTACAGATAAGCAATCTTAAACTCTAAAATTATCATCCAGAACCCTCAAAAGGACTAATGATTCACCCCATCTGGAAAACTTTTCAATTTTCACGGAGTAATTAAAAAAAAATATGCTAAAGCTTAAAATATAATAAGTCTCATCACGAGCTTGTCTACCATGTTCATAGGAAAATAGTTAAACTGACATTACCAATATTGCTGACCAAAACAGGGCAATGACTTGAGATTATATCAAAAGGCAAGGAGTCTCATCAAGAGCCAGCTTGATCAGTTTAGATACAACCAGTGATTGGCATTGTCAATATTTGATTACCAAGCCAAGACAATGGCTTTTAAGTGATAAAAAATACATAGAAAACATTTACAAAAAAATAAAAACAAGTTCCAAAAGAGATAAAGTATATAAAATTGAACCTATTTTTGGAATATTGTAATAGTAGTTGGAAGGGACAATGAATCATTCTTGGGTAAAAGGTAACCCTGCCAAAGGCTAAAATCGCCTATTGGTATTAGAGGCTATACCTGTGATAAATGAGTATATATCTATAAAGCTAATCTGAATGAGCCACCTTCTTTATCCTTTTGAACTTAATAAAGACTGATATAGATACTCATATTTTCATTTCAAAGAGGAAATCTTATGGATAATAATTAGGTGAGATTTTATTACTTAGTGAAATATTAATTGTATTGAAATTCATTCATGCAACTATTTTTATTTTGAAAATTTTTAGAAATTTCAAAAAACTAATCAGAGATAACTGGTTCTCCCAAGTGAATTACCAATTGTTGTACTACAACACCCTCAATTTATTATTGTAATAAATGGGGACCCTTTAAAAAATAAATAGAATTTTAGAAAAATTATTTCATTCAGCTTGAAGTTTTAAACTTTAGGAATAAAAGGCTTGTTCTTTTTGCTTTGATTTCACTATGCTTAGTGCAAATCACATAGCTTACAAGCTAATAAAGTTAAAACACAAGTAGAATTTTCAAATTGTGATAAGCACTTCAACCTTTTTGAATTACATGAAATTTCCCATCGAAAAGCTTAGACAACCCTTAAAGTATAAATCACGTCGTGCCTCCTTTAAAAGACAAACTTATATCATTTAGAAAGGAACTGCGATAAGTCGGACCCGATGAGATAATAAACGAAAAATGAAATGTATCGATAAAATCCGATAAAGAAAAATACTTTAAGTCTTTAGAGAATATCGCATTCTGCAACAATTAACCAAATGGAAAGTTATATCCACCATAATGAAGTGCGATGTGCGATTTGCGCATATCGCATTTCGCATCTCACCAGCGGCGAAAACATATAGTATTGGTATCTGCTAAAAGTTACAATTTGTGATATAGCATTTATTATTCAAGCTCTTGAAATGATCCTTATTCAATCGATCCTTTATAATATCTAATGACTTAGATCGTTGGATTCCCCCTTTTTACATGAGTTCATATATCAAGGATGTTATATGTTTCTAATTGAGTTTTCCTATTATAGGTTGGAAGTGGACAAGCCAAGACCCTAACCCAATTCATATTTATCATAAAGCCCTATGGAAGTCTGTATTTCATTTACATTTCTACAATATTTTTCATGGAGTTATGTTGCCCATTTATCAAATTATTTTTAACAAGAGAGTTCCTAGAATTTCCAGAGAAGCCACTGTTGATATTTTACCTGTAGCTAGATGGTTTGGCAAGGAAAATTTTACTTTTGTCAGAATTTTTGGGATTCTTTCTTCTCCTCATGTCCTACCCTACTACGATCCAGATAAACTTTTGGCTAGATAAATTTCATACCAAAATCTTGCAAAAGATATAACCAAGTAACTCAAAGATTCCAAGAAATTCATTTGGCCTACTTTCCCATTACAGTGTGGTACCTCCGCCCTTTTTAACATAGATCATGTAGCTAAAGAAATTCCAAACATTACTTCATTGAATATGGCTTTAATTTCAGGGAGACAATATGATCCAAATGATGTGGTCTAGAATTTTACCACTAATCTTAAACTCAGACATGTCATGAATGAAAGATATATGTTCGATGATTTATTTGAAGGTGTATAGAAGTTTGCAGATGTGTTAAAAATTGCATCCAATAAGCTTAGTGTGGCAGGCCTTAAATCTTTTCATCAATTCAAAAACAGGAGTATAGAAACAGTCCCATTGGACTTGTTACTAATGCAAGATGTCAGAATACCAACTCCCAGCATCAGTTTAGATAATGAAGCAAAAGGCATGTCAGAAGATGAGTCACAAGAAAAATCAATTCGAGATTCAGAGCATTCACAACATCAGTCTCAGAATTCAGATCATTCAGATAATGAATCTGACAGCAAAAATGAAAGCCCTGAGAAGATAATCGAAAAATTAATTAAAGGAATTGATATGCAAACTGAGGAAGAAACTTGTGGAGCTTAATCATCTTAAAAATAAGTTCAACATGTTCAGACTACACCTGAGGAGACAATAAAACCTCAAGCACATGATTTAAATACGGAATGGTAAAAGATTACTAAAGCATTGGAGACACCACCACCACCACAAAATCCTAATCCAAAAGGATCGACAAGTTTTCAAACTCCTGAGCAAACCCAGAATATAGTAGAAACTACAGTGCCACTTCAGCAGGTACCAGAGATTTAAGAACAAGAGATCATCCTGGCCTACCCAACAGAAAAAATCATTTTAAATATTTAGGAAATACTTCCACTAGATGTTTTCTACAACCCAAGTCACAAAGTTGTAGTCAATAGGAGGAAAAGAAGAAGAATTGATGAAACAGTGACTGCTCTCAATAATGAATCAGTAGATGTTTTCTAGAAATACTCTTTTTCCAATCCTACAGAACATCTTACTAAACTGTCACAGTTTTCTGGTGCATATGCAACTACTACAATTGATAAAGCAGAAGAATTTAAACTTATGCTTAAAAAAAAGGAAGATAAAGTTCAAGAATTGGAAAGACAACTAGAACAGGAAAAGCTTAATGCCAATAAGAAAATTGAGATGAAAATGTCACAGTTCCAAAAGGACTTTGAAATATTAAAGTTGCAGCACCAAGTATATATTTTAGAGAAGGAAACTCAGATAGAGGCAGTGATGGATAAACTGAAAATTTGGCCTCAAACGGAACAGTTTATGAAAGAGGTGATTGAATGGAATGCATTGAAGCAGCAGCACGAGAATTTTTGTCACCAAATCTCAGCTACCAGTTCATATTGTGAGACAACGATTTTGGTTCAACAAGTGGCAAACAAGAGGTTGGAATGTGAAAAAGTTCAAAAGAAAATTTATGAGTTCATCCTATGGAAAGAATCTGATCTAGGAAAGAAATTTTATCTCCCGAAAATTGATAAGTCTCACAAATATATTGTATTTAAAGACTGGGAAATGCAGTTAAGACAGGCAGAGAAGGCAACATCAAAGGCAGCAAATCTAAGAAATTAGGTCATCGAGTCTGTTAATGGACAGCTTCTAAATGATGAACTTATCAAAGAATCTATAGCCGAAGTGCTCCCATAGCTTAAACTATTGGAAATATAGTGGAAGGAAAGCACATAAAGACAGGTAGAAGCTATCAAAAAGATAACCAAGTTAGATCAAGAAAATTACAGGAACTTTCTAATCAAAGCACATCATCAATGCATAACTCTACAATCCTTAATTGATTCCACTAATAAATCATTTCCAACACTTTCAAATGCAATGTTTAAAGGCTAGGTCAAATCTGGGATCACACAGCCAGCTCAGCTGAAGCCGATGGTAGATATTTGCCACCTCCTAGCTGATCAAATGAGAAAATAAGATTAGCCCGCTTAAGAATATTGTTATCTTTATTTCTATATTGTAGTTTAGTTTACTCATTATAAGGAAGGTTGTTTTAAACCTCCTCAAATTTGTATGTAATAATATATTTTTGACATATTTAGTTTAGTATTTAAACCCTTCTCATGCATTTAGAGAAGGGTCTAGAAATTTGTCAAAAAATAATTTACAAAAAAATGCACTTCTATATGTTTGTGAATGCCTTGATGAATTAATGGAGCAGAGTTTGTTTTCTTTTTATTTTGAAGTTGTTTAACTGAAGTTTCACTTTTGTACTCATTGAATTGATTTAACGTGAAGAGGAGCAAAATACTACTGTGGGTTTGAATGAGTAGAACGTATATATGGTATTTCTACACATTATATTAATTTTTACTTCTTGAATTGACAGTCATCTTTTATTTGTATTATATATGAAAGTCGTTATCATAAGTAAATGTTAAATTCATTTTTGTACTGATATTTATTTTTGGTTACTTACCTCATATATGATCAAACTTATGAATGCGATATATATTTCACAATTTTTTTGATTAAACTAATTTGTCAAAATAATTATTTTTACATAATTTTCACCTCTTTCAACTATTGAATAATCTTCATTACCAATTGTTGAAAGATATATTTCTAGATCGCATTGAAGAATGAATACTCTCGGGTATATAGTAGAATATATATTTAATCATTGCATATGATAGATTTATTCCTAGTCAAAGCCACTACGCCAAATGGAAAAGGACTTGCTCTAAGGTCCGGACCGGGTGGTTTTCTCCATGTTGTTGCAACGGAATTTCGAGGCTTCAACAGTTCCTTGAACAAATTTCCTAAAAAAAAATTCATAGATAAGAACATCCTTAATAGCTTGGAACAATTGAATTTTTACATAGACATTCTTCAATTCCCCTAAAAATTCAAATTCAGGTTGAATGGGGTCTTTTTCAAGACATGACCTCTTTGTATAAGGAATGGATTTGGACTCCCTCTTAGTAGTTTGTTCATGATCAGAAGAAGATAATACTGGCTCGGGTAGTTTATCGTCTTCATATTATTCCTGAATAATGGGAGCGATTTGGTTTTGGATAAATTTTCCAGATTTTATATGAATATATTTATAGTCCAGAGTTGAAATGGAATAGGTAGGAAAAGGTGATAGTTCAATATTATAGGTGGGTTGAATAGTCTTATTATTATTTGGATTTGGAATAGGTTGGGCAGGAAACTAAGGTCTTTGTTTAGTTTGAGTTGGTTTATTAGAAGGAAATTGAAGTTATGGCTTTTGAGGAGGCATAATATTCCCAAAGGATGAGGGTCCTCTCCATCTCGAGGTCCACCCTTTCCCTTACACCTAAGGGGGCCACTATAGTCATGGAATAGGTGGGTACCATCCAATAGGAAAAATAAAATGTTGGGAAGTATCAGGGGGTGCAGTTGTTTGAGGCGGCCAAGGTTTCTTATGGGTCACAAAACAAATTTTCTCAGTCTCCCCATCTGCCTCTTAAAATATTACTTCAATTCCAGGAAAATAATGGCATTCCTGAGTGGAATGATTTTTTTCATAAATTCCACACACCTCTACATTATTTAGGGGACATTCTCTAAGCAGATATTTTTCTGACATCTTGAACAAAATATGCCCATGGCTAGCTTAGCTTCTTCCTCTCTTTTTTTAGCTTATAGGGTATCTAATTTTTAACTGAGTGTACTTAAAATATCAGCTTTGCAATTATCTAAAATATTCCCTAGTTCAACCTTTGTTATCCCTGTTCCACCTGATCTACTGGTCCATGATAAAATGTCTCGATAATTTTCCCATATTTTGTGCTTCCTCTAGAACATCGTTTACATAATTCACATATTTCCTCATATGTTAATTGAGAAAAATATTTTGTAGCGAATAAATTCAAGGTTTCTAAACATGCCTCTCGTATCCCTCTAAGAAAGAGGATATGTAAAGTTTCAATATCTAGGGATTTCTACTTAGTTCTTTGCAAAGTATATTAGAATCTCTCCACATAGTCTTCCAAAATCTTATCTTCTCACTGAGACATTTTAAAAATTTCTTCCTTAACGCCCCTAACTTTGCAATAGTATTTGTATTTACTCAATTTTTTCTTTTTCATATCATCCCAAGGCGGATAGTGTTTGCCCCAAATCCCATAAACCATCAGAGGGCTGCATCTTTTAATGTGGCAGGGAAAATTTTTGATTATTGGGCATCTGTATAATAATCGTAATTTCAGAAAGGTCAATCAAACTCAAATAGGAAAGTGTCAGGAACCTCTTTAAATATGCCATAAAATTTTGGAAGAGAATAAAGAGGAATATTTTTCATTTGTACTAGAACATTAGGATCTTGAATGGAAAAATCAAAAGTGACTAGTTTTTGTTGTTTAGGTCCATTAACTTCTTTATCTCCCATCTTCTCTTCTTGTGTATTTTATGGACTTTGAATCTTATTAGAACCTATGGAACTTTAAAATTCCTCTTCAAAAGGGGTTTCTTCCCTTTTTTATGTTTCTCCTCCTAATGGTTGCCCTACTAGAAAATTAACTTTTAGAAGAATCCTTGTGTGGCTTTCCAGCACTTTATCGGAAGTGGTCCTCAATGTACGACATGTTGGGGCTTTAAAATACTTTTTATTTTTCCTACCTATGATGTTTTGAAGGCATTTATAATTATATAATACAAAGGAAAATGGTGCCTAGGTTACTAAAAGGATAAATTCCTTTGGTCACTTATATCCCTAATGTTCTTTGGATTATTTATGTGAAATGTCTTGACTCCTTGAGTGCCTCCCCAAAAACACACCAGAAATGACGAGTGTTTTTCTTGATGTTTAAATATTATTATTTATACAACGTCTTTTAATTGTCAATTGGGTTAGTATACTTATGAGGCGTTTGATGCAGTATGCATAGATGAAAACAATTTTCGCTTATTAAATGACCTATACTAAATGCATGATTATTTGTTGTTTCATTCAAAGGATCCTACTCTTTAGCTTTGAGCTAAGTGGCTACTCAATCACCCAATAATATTTAAAGGGTAAGCTCAATATAGTCCCAAAGTTATAAAATTAGTATGAATTATTTTAATTACCAATTCCGTAGAAGTTGTATTTATAATTCCATTAGAATGTGTTATGAAGCCAGCTCCAAAAAGAGAAGAGAAGAGAGATCAACGCCTTAGAAATCAGCCACTTCGAGGGGACAACCTCTAATACATTACATAAATGAACAATTCTTGGATGTTTGAAATTACCAAAACCTCCTTTCTATATATAGGAGTCAATCGGGCCACAATATAATCCTAGCCAACCTAACAATAATAATGTAAGGGCACAATAATAACAATATGGGGGTTACAAGGGTACAACAATAACAATAAGGGGGTTACACTAGCAACAATAAGGGACTATACTAGTAATATAGGGGCCTAACATTCTCCTCTCCTTCAAAAAAGTTTTGTCCTCAACGCTTGAGTAGCTCTGGGTGCATTTGCAACAACAGTTAGCTTCCCTTTTTTGTAGATGATTTCAAAGTCATAACCCAACATCTTTGTGACCCAATTTTCGCTACTCTTCTAAAGATATTCTTTGTTCCAAAAAAATTTTAAGACTATCATGATAATTTTTTACCTTGAAGTGTCTTCCCATTAGGTAAGGTCTCCATTTCTTTAGTGCATGTAGTATTGCCAACATTTCCTTCTCATCAATAGCCTTTTTTAAATACTTTCCTTTGATTGGAAGACTTTCAAAAGCAATGGGTCTTCCTTTTTGCATTAAAACGGCACCAATTCCATTTCCTGAGGCATCACATTCCACAATAAAGGTTTTTGTGAAGTCTGGCGTAGCTAATACTAGTACTAGGCACATTTCCTCTTTAATATGTTCAAAGGCCTTATAAGTTGCTTCAAGAGTCCATAAAAATGCATCTTTCTTCAATAATGTTGTTAGAGGTGCTGCTATTCTCCCATAATTCTTAACAAACTTGTGATAATACCATGTTAACCCGAGAAACCTGCGCAACTGTTTTATGGTTGTGGCAAATTTCCATTCCTTAATGGCTTTAATTTTGTTAGGGTCTACTTTAACACCCTCATGATATACAATATGACCCAGATATTCCACCTCTTGTACTCCAAAGAAAAATTTTGATGTTTTTGCATATAATTCTTTCTCCTCCAATAGTTTGAGCACCCTATCAACATGTTGAACATGATCCTTGCAAGAGCTGTTGTAGATTAGTATATCATCAAAAAATACTAACACAAATTTTCTAAGAAAGGGTTTGAAAATGGAATTCATAAACCCTTTAAATGTAGAAGGTGTGTTGGTAAGGAAAAAAGGCATGACCAAAAATTCATAATGACCCTCATGAGTTTGAAATGTTTTTTTCGGAATAACTTCATTCTTCATTCTAATTTGTTGATATCCTGAACAAAGATCCAACTTGGTAAAATAAATTGCTCCGTGTAATTCATCCAATAATTCATCAATCACAAGAATGGGAAATTTATCCTTAATATTGAGCTTATTGAGCTCCCTATAATTCGGACACATGCGCCATGATCTATCCTTATTGTGCACCAATACTATTGGAGCAGAGAAAGAAATTTGACTAGGTTGAATTATACTAGCCTCTAACATTTCTGCAATCATACGTTCAATTTCGCCCTTTTGGACATAAGGATATTTGTAAGGCCTGATTTTTGGAGGAACACTTCCTGGAATCAAATGAATAGCATGATCATGATCATGAATAGGTTAGAGTCCTTTGGGAGATTCAAAAACCTTGGAATGATTGTCCAAGACTTATTGGAGATCTAGAGAAATAGATGATTTTGATGTTGGAACTTCTAGTGAGCATAATTGTGCAATTAAGCCTCATTGTTCTTTCTTCAAAAGCTTTGTCATGACATTAGAGCTTATTATCTTTCCTGGCTTCCCTACGATACCCCGTAATTCTATTTCCTTTCCTTCCGAAAAAAATTTCAAGCAAAGTTCTTGAAAATTAAAAGCTATTGTCCCCAAAGACTGTAACCATTGTACTCCTAGTACAACATCAACACCTCCCATTGGAATGGAAAGCATTGGACTATTCAATACATATTCCCCCATGGCTATCTTGATATATGGAATTTTCCAGAGCAATTTATAGTTCCTCCATTTGCAACCATCACTTGACATTCTGGTGTTGGGTATAGGAAACAATTCAATTCCTTGGCTACCTTACAATGAATAAAATTATGGGTACTACCTGAATCAATCAACACTATAACCTTTTTCTTCTTAATATGTCCTTCTATCTTGAGAGTTGGAGGAGTGGTAATTCTTGCCAATGCAGTACACGATATGGTCGGACTCATTTCTTCTTCTTCTAGGGTTGGTTCCTGGTGTACATCCTCTTCTTTTGAATTTTCTTGTTCATTTTATTCTTCCTCTTCACAATCTATGTAAAATAATTTCTTCTCAGCACACTTATGACCTTCAGTGTATTTTCTATCACAACTGTAGCAAAGCCCTTTTTCTCTTTTTTCTTCCAATTGTTGTGGTGTCAACCTTGTAGGTTGTGGAAGTCTGGTAGTAGCAACACTTCCAACTTTATATATGTGAGTCGTAGGCTTCCTTGTCACCATAATTTTACATTCAATTTTTCTTGCCAACTTGAATGACTTCTCCAATCAATCAAGTTCCCAAACACAAACTTCATGTTGGATGTTATCCTTTAAAGTCCCTATGAAGACATCAATATTGTGTTCCTATGGAATATCAGTTACCCTTATATTTAATTTTTGCAAGTCCTCAATGTGCTCCCCCATTGAACCCTTTTGTTTGAGATTTATCAATTGGCTAAAGAAGGTGTTGCTCTTTGTATCCTCATAATGTTCTATCATTTCCTCCGTAAAAAGACCAAGTGACTATCATTTGTAGTATCCATGTTACGGGATCCTTACCATCAAACTTCCTCATATCCATCTTTGGAATTGTAGAAATTTGAATAATTTGCTGAATTATTCACCGAGATTATCCTGATTACACACTATTTAAGCTTCATGCATAATACATAACCTCTTCTACAATTGATCATCAATATGTGGAAATAGAAAGCAGTCGCATGCGCTCATTAAAACATAATCAAGCACACATATCAACACAGTATGTAATGGGGAAAGAAATAGCTGAAAACCCCCAACTATCTGTATATTATAATGATAGATAAAATGTAACAATACATAGCATGAAGCTCTCACAGCTCTCAACACTATCTCAATGCTACACACAAAACTAGTTATGAAGATGAACAAGTCACAGGTTCAAATCTCCTCCACAAGTCTGCCTGCCTCTACTGCGCAATCCAAGTTGATTAATGATGAGATCCAAGTTCGAATCCCACTAGCTCCAACTGCGCAATCCTCATTGGCAATCTCCATCAATGTGTGTGCAAATCTCATGCACGACCAATAGTCACAACTGATAGTAGACTCACCCTTTCACCCACCTCTAACACTGGTCTCCACTGAACTGTCCATGAATTGCAGTTAACTGATGTGTTCTTTAGTTGATTTATGAGTTAATAATTAGTGAATTAATTAATAATTAATTCACACCACTCATCACTAGTGTATTTGTCAGTTAGACTAAATACAGCTAGTTCAACTAAGTTAAACCGAACACAACTCCACCAACTGTCTCATCAACTCCACCAAACTCTGCCACATGAGTTCTAACTGAAGTCAACCATGCAATAGCTCAAATAACCCTTAGGAAAATTGTATTTCCTTCTGTCAGCTGCATGTGCCACATCCAAGCATCAAACTGAAGTGCTCCAAGAGGATAAGATAATGTTTATAGTCTAAATATTATTAAGGGTTAATAATATTTGACTGTTCTATTTTTAGCCTGGCAGTCTAAAAATAGAAACTGCCCAATGTCTAAAAATAGAGGTCCATCTATTTTTACCAACTCAACCAATCATCCATAAATAGCATCCTGCAACTCATAGACCATGATCCATATGTCTAAAAATAGACATAGTCTAAAAATAGAATTTGCGCCAAAAATAGCCTGCGGGCCCACTTAGTGAAGGCGACTTCATTTCACTAAGCTCCATCATCTTGTTGCATTTTCAACACTCCCTCTCAACAAGATATGGATTATCTGCAACCCCTATGCTGCCTCTGTGGAATTTGAATTTTCTCTTGGTGAGCACCTTCGTCAAGATGTCAGCATCCTGATCCTCCGTGGGAATATATGAAAGTAACATGATTCTCCGCTGCACACAATCTCTGATATGATGGTACCTGATGTCGATGTGTTTGGATCTATCATGAAATACTGGATTAGCCGAGAGTTTAATGCAACTCTGGTTATCACAATAAATCACAGTAGGCTCCAAATGCGACCCGAACAACCCGACCAGAATCTTCCTCATCCAAATAGCCTCGCATGCAGCCAAGCTTGCTGCCATGCACTCGGCCTCCGCGGAACTGAGTGCCACAGATCTCTGCTTCCTATTGTACCAGGAAACTAATTTCGATCCAATACTGAATATCCCTCCAGATGTGCTCTTTCGGTCCGTTGGGATCCCTGCCCAATCTGCATCCGTGAAGCCACATAGCTTCACCTCATCCTCCTGTCTGTACCACAAACCATATCCCGATGTGCCTCTAAGATAACGCAATACATGCTTTCCTGCCTTCCAGAAGATCATGGTAGGCTTAATCATAGCTTGTGAAAGCTGGTTAACAGCATAGCATATATCGGGTCGTGTATTGACCAGATACATAAGCGATCCCTGTTGTTGATATGATGGCATCCACTACCCTCATCCGTATCCTCCTTCCTCCAACCTCCGGAAGAGGAGTGTGGAAGAGGAGTATCAACAAGCTTGCAGCCATGCATGTTGAACTTCTCCAGTATCTCCCAGGCATACTTACCCTGAGAAACAAATAGTCCATCACTGCGCTGCCAAATTTCCAATCCCAGGAAATAATGAAGGAGGCCCAAGTCCTTCATCTCAAACTCTCTAGCAAGATCCTCCTTGCATGAAAGTATCAACAGCTCATCTCCCGTCAAAATCAGATCATCTACATACAGTACAATGATCAACAACTTCCCCTCCACCACAATCTGGTACAGGTTAGGATCCGCCTCACTCTTGGAGAATCCAAGTTCGGTAAAGTAACTGTCTATCCGTGTGTACCAAGCACGAGGTGCTTGCTTCAACCCGTACAGTGCTCTCTTGAGTCTGCACACATGCGACTCACTGCTGAAGATCTCGAAACCTTCGGGCTACTCTATGTACACCTCCTCCTCAATGACTCCGTTGAGGAACGCATTCTTCACATCCATCTAATGGATGTGCCATCCCATCTGTGCTGAGAGAGCAAGGATCATCCGTATGGAAGAGTACCTTGCGACAGGTGCAAATGTCTCCTCATAATCGATCCCTTCGATCTGCGAGAAGCCTCAGGCAACAAATATTGCCTTGTACTTCTCCACACTCCCGTCAGCCGCCTGCTTCACTTTGTAGATCCATCGCGAACCCACTACTGATTTCCCTTCCGGTCGCGGGACAATCTCCCATGCACTGTTTCTGACAATAGAATCATACTCTTCCACCATGGCATCTACCCATGCGGGGTCCTCCACAGCTTCCTCGAAAGAGGATGGCTCTGTCACGACACATTTGCTCACAAGAGCCATGTATCCAGTGTACTGGTCCGGTGACTGTCTCTGTCTGCGTTGTGTTGTAGGTGGTCCTACAACCTTCTCTGCATCTTGAGCCAGTCGCTCAGCTTCTGTAGTGCGCTTGCGCCCTCTGATGGTTGGCGCTGCATGAGTGGTCTCTTCCACTCCATGAACTTCCTCTTGTGGCTGATCCACATCCTGAAACTCATCCTTAGGAACTAATAGCTCCTCATCTGCATGCAAGTGTGGCTCCCTCTCAAGCGAACACTTCATGGCTTTCTCCTCTTGAAATTTGATATCCCGTCGCACAACAGTCTTGCGACTGTCTGGAAAATACACACGATAGTTGTGGGGCGTATCAGTGTACCCCACAAATATCCCAACCTCTGCGGTCAGATCCAGCTTCTTCCTGGCATCCTTCGTCACATGCAAGTAGACAGGTGAACCAAAAATCCTCAAATGGGAAATATCAGGTCTCTTACCAAAAAATGCCTCCTCCGGTGTACTCATGCCAAGTATCTTGTGAGGACAACGGTTCTGCACATATACTGCAGTATTTCATGCCTCCGCCCACAAGTTAAGGGGCAGGCCCTGGTCATGCAACATCGCCCATGCAGCACCCACGATCGTTCTGTTCTTCCACTCAGCAACCCCGTTCTGCTGTGGGTTATGGGGTGCGATGAGCTCTCTCCGAATCCCTTCTGCGCTGCAAAAGTCCTTGAATTCAGCAGAGATTAATTCACCACCATTGTCGCTCCTAAGAGCCTTCACATGCTTCCCCGATTCCTTCTCAACCAGCGCCTTGAACTCACAGAACTTTGAGTATGTCTCGCTCTTCTTCTGCATGAAGAAGATCCAACACTTCTGAGAGAAATCATCAACAAAGATCACATAGTACTTGTGCTTTGCTATCGAAGCTACAGAGAAAGGACCACACACGTCTGTGTGAACTCTCTCAAGGATCGTCGTGGCGCGACTATCCTTCTCGTGAAAGGTGGCTTTCACATACTTCCCCAAGGTACACCCCTTGCACTGATCTGAATGCGCAAGAGTGCCCTTAGGAAGCCCAGTAGAAATCTGCTGCAGTATCTTCAAAGCTCCATGGTGAAGGTGGCCCAATCTCCGATGCCACAGCTCGCCATCATCTCGGCTCACCACTCCTTTCGCCTTGCATGCCATTGTTGCGCATCCATCTACTTGCAAATGATAAAGGTTCTTGACTCATACCCTTATCTTCCGGGTTTCTCCGGTTGTCTTACTACGCAGGAAAGCCTTTCCCTCGCTAAAGACAATATCATACCCCTTGTCTTCCAACGTCGCCACAGAGATTAGATTCTTCATCAATCGTGGAACATGCAATACTTCCTTCAATACGAAGGGTTTACCAGACTCCCTCTCAAAGGAAATGGTACCGATACCGGTCGCACTATATCTACCATCATCGCCCATCTTGATGTGCACTCCAAGATCTTTCTCCTCCAGATCTGAAAAAAAATCCCGATCTCCGGTCATGTGAAATGATGCACCACTGTCCAAGAACCATATTGATCCCATCACACTTGAGACCAAGCATGCGATCAGTGAAAAATCCAGCACGAACTAGGAGGCCAATGCCTCTCCCGCTGCATATCCAGCAACATGCTTATTTTTCTTCTTATGCGGACAATTTGTGGCATAATATCAGTGTTGGTGACAGTGAAAGCACTTCACCTTGGACATGTCTTGCTTCTTGCCTTTCGCACCAGACTGAGAAGCTTTCTTGCTCTTCCCTTTCTTTGCTTTGGCAGCCAAAGCACAATTTTCTTCATCAGATGCCTTTGATGAAGATTCGTCCTTGGTAGTCCGCCTTATCTCCTCTTGCATGAGATCCGACCAAAGTCGCTCCCATCCAGGCAACTTCTCCCGACCATTGACAGAGTCCTGATAGGAATGCCAACTCTTCGGAAGACCAAGGAGAGCTAGGTCCACTAAGTCCTCATCATCGACAGTCACCCCCACACTTCCCAGCTCATCTCTGCATTGAGTGAACTTCATGAGGTACTTGGAGATACTGTCGCCTTTCTCCATCTTAATGTTTCTGAGTTTATCCTTGAGCGCCAACTTCCTCTGGTCGCTCTTGCTCTGGAATAGATCTGTCAATTCTTTCCACATCAAGTATGGAGAAATTTTTCCATGCAGGCTGGATACGATGTGATCCTTCACGCCCTCCAACAGAATCCTTCGACATTTCGCCATCTTCTTTTGCCAAGCCTCAACTTGAGCAGCATCAGTAGGCTTTGGGATCTCAGCATCTATGAACTCCTTCAGACCGTTATCATCAAATACCACCTCCATTCTGTCCTTCCATGCAACATAATTCGAACTACCCTCAAGGGCATATTCCAGTCGCAATCCGTTGAAAGACATTTCAACTCTAGCACCAAGAAAACAAACTGCTGCAAAATTCGAATTCCAAGCTCAAAAATCAGCTGCTTCTGGATCTGTGAGAAAAAATTATTTCTAGCACATAGATCGACTGTAAGGGAATTTACTGGATATGTTCACCTTTCAAGGAAAGGATGGATCCAGAGGCTACCTGGCCCGTTACAGACTCTGTCTACCAAAATAATTGCAATCACTGTAATAGATCTCGATGATCAATTCTTCGCTCCGATACCATTTAGAAATTTGAATAATTTGCTTAAATATTCACTGATATTATCCTAATTAAACACTATTTAATCTTCATGCATAATACATAACCTCTTCTACAATTGATCATAAATATGCGGAAATAGAAAGCAGTCGCATGCGCTCATTAAAACATAATCAAGCACACATATCAACACAGTATGTAATGGGGAAAGAAATAGCTGAAAACCCCCAACTATCTGTATATTATAATGATAGAGAACATGTAACAATACATAGCACAAATCTCTCACAGCTCTCAACACTATCTCAATGCTACACACAAAACTAGTTATGAAGATGAACAAGTCACAGGTTCAAATCTCCTCCACAAGTCTGCCTGCCTCTACTGCGCAATCCAAGTGAGTAATGAATGAGATCCAAGTTCGAATCCCACTAGCTCCAACTGCGCAATCCTCATTGGAAATCTCCATCAAGGTGTGTGCAAATCTCATGCACAATCATGGTCACAACTGATAGTCACACTCACCCTTTCACCCACCTCTAACACTGGTCTCCACTGAACTGTCCATGCATTGCAGTTAACTTATGTGTTCTTTAGTTGATTTATGAGTTAATAATTAGTGAATTAATTAATAATTAATTCACACCACTCATCACTAGTGTATTTTTTAGTTAGACTAAATACAACTAGTTCAACTAAGTTAAACCGAACACAACTCCACCAACTGTCTCATCAACTCCACCAAACTCTGCCACATGAGTTCTAACTGAAGTCAACCATGCAATATCTCAACTAACCCTTAGGAAAAGCGTATTTCCTTCTGTCAGCTGCATGTGCCACATCCAAGCATCAAACTGAAGTGCTCCAAGAGGATAAGATAATGTTTATAGTCTAAATATTATTAAGGGTTAATAATATTTGACTGTTCTATTTTTAGCTCGATAGTCTAAAAATAGAAACCTCCCAATGTCTAAAAATAGAGGTCCATCTATTTTTACCAACTCAACCAATCATCCATAAATAGCATCCTGCAACTCATAGACCATGATCCATATGTCTAAAAATAGACTTTGCGCCAAAAATAGCCTGTGGGCCCACTTAGTGAAGGCGACTTCATTTCACTAAGCTCCATCATCTTGTTGCATTTTCAACAGGAATATGGTGGTTCTTCCATCCAACATTAGAGTTTGTGAAATCATGATTAAAATTTATCTTGTTCTCATCATGAGTTTCCTCCACTATCTTTTTGCCATTAGGAAAAATTTCTTGTATCAACTTTGTCAAACCTTCCATGTCTACTTTTAGATCATTCTTCATGTTTTCCATGTTGTCTTTCATTTTTTCTTCCATGTCATCCATCCTAGCTTCCATGCCATCTTCTATGCCATCCATCTTAGCTTCCATGCCTTTCTTCAAACTGTCCATATTATTCTTTAAACCATCCATCTTCACTTCCACGCCTTTCTTCAAAACTTCCATTTCATTTTTTGTTGCTCTTTGCGAGAGCGAAATTTGGTGCACTTTCTCTTGTAATTTTGATAGATCATGTTGCAATTCTTCATCTTCATGAGTCATAGTAGAGTAATTTGAGGGCTTAATGGGTGTTGAATTCTTTTTAGGAGGAATTTCAGAACCCAATCCTGATATCTGTGCTCAATAGGCCTTTGGAATCACTTAAAATTGATTTTTCAAACAAGACTTATGCAATTTGAAAAAAAAATACACACCTTTTTCTTTATTTTAAGGAGCTCGATATTGAAACTGAATTATCTCTATGATTTCGGATCTTCAATATCTAAAATTCGGCCCTGAAGTATCCCTCTGAATATTCTATCGAATGCCACAGGTCTGACATAATTTGGATTCTTGAAGAAAAAGTTATGCCCAATCTCCTACGATGACCTAATTATGGACTGGTTTAGTAGAGTGAACTTGTACGACTTGCCACGTGTCGTTGTTTCCTCCTTCGACTATGAAATTGATACAGAAGAAACTGCAGTCTGTTTACTTGGGTTGATTTTTACATACTTCCAATCGAATGCTCAGAGAGAGAGTTATGACGATTTTCCCACGGTCACCTCTTTGAGATGAAATTCGGGAGCCTAAAAAATCCCTAACTTCCACAGACCATATCTCCGAAAATATTATGAATGAAGCTCTGAAATTTTTCCATGGTGTTCCTCGGGATTGCATCTTTTCTCTGTGAAAATTTCAACTTTTGAACCCTCGTAGAAAATAATTTATAGAAAAGATGTCACGATGACATGTTTAGGTTAAATTCAAGAGCCTACAAAAATCCCTAACTTGCACAGATCATATATCCAAAAATATTGTGAACCAAGATCTGAAATTTTTACATGACATACCTAAGGATTTCAGATTCGCTCTCTAAAACTTTCAACTTTTGAACCTTCGTAGAAAAAATTTATAGCGAAAATTCCACGATGACCTATTTGGAGCAGTGAAACCCTAGAATCCAAAGCTATGATACCAAATGTTATGAAACCAGCTCCAAAAATAGAAGAGAAGAGAGATCAACACCTTAGAAATAAACCACTTCAAGGGGGAAACCTCTAATACATTACATAAATGAACAATTCTTGGATGTTTGAAATGACCAAAACCTCCTTTCTATACATAGGAGTCAATGGGGCCACAATCTAATCCTAGCCAACCTAACAATAATAATGTAAGGGCACAATAATAACAATATGGGGGTTACAGGGGTACAACAATAATAATAAGGGGACTACACTAGCAACAATAAGAGACTATACTACTAATATAGGGACCTAACAGAATGAAATTATCACCAATCCTCTTCTTAAACAAACAAAAAGGGAAAATTAATCATAATAATTTAAACTAACAAACACATAAAACAAATTTCATAAATCAAAAGAAGTAACAAAAGTGCGTTGTTGAATTTCATGCAAATATATATATATATGAAACCACAACACGACTATATTTGTAAGGATAATAGACAAGAGAGATATCAATTTTGGTTTAAACTATTGAAGTGATCACCTTGTAATTGGAACATCTATGCAAATATGACAAACCAAGTAAGAAAAATAAACAAGGGATATGGCACATGAATGTGCCTTGAGTGGGCCCAACTCAAGGCACGATTAGTGCCCTATCTCTTTTAACTAATCAATATAAAATAGTGGAAATAGACGATTATCAGCACATACTAGAGCAAGATGCAAATATCAAAGTAGACCTTCATTGATCACCCAAAACACAACAACTTAATATTAAGTCTTAGAGATAAAATGATAGAAATGAAAATTATTTTTGCGCTCTGGGCACTCTTCTCCTTATATAGAGTTCAAAAAGGTCTAAAATAAACACACCAGGGGTTCGGCCTTACCTTTGCTAACTTATTAAGGACAAATAGAGTAAATAGTTACATCCATGTATTAGATTTAGATGTGGCCCAAATGTCGCATACTATTTTCATTCTTAAGAATTATGAACTGTAGAAAGTTCTTTCAACTTCTAGATCATATACTTAGCACTTATGGAACGACTGATGTCTATGACCTATGAATAATCAAGAATAAGTATCTCGATTGTAACCAGATTTACTCGTAGTTATAATTGTCTGAGATATTTTATCATTGTCGAGATATCCAAGTTTTCTGTCTATCGCCAAATTGGAAGCTTCCTAAGAACACGATGGAACTCATGCAAGAAATATTTACGAAGCTCAACAAAAGAACTACTACCTGGAACCCTTGTGGATATATCAATAGGTATTCCTTTTTATTGTAATTGTTTTCTCTACAACTTGTGCGCATAAACAGAGTTGTAAGCTCATCCCTTGGCATGTGATGTGTTCATATATATGTCTAGTTGGCATCTAACCGTAACCAGTGCCCAAAATATTTGCAAATAATATTTTTCCAATTATGGCATCGGGAAACTAAGTGTAGACAATCCTGCATTCTCTATTCAAAAGGATCTTGTCGATATATTATTGGGCAGTTGACTGTATCATTTTAACAATAGGCTTCAATATTTGGACACTCTTGTAATGCAAGGTATATCCGTCAAGGTCTGTAATCTTAAATCAAAATGATAGTTCATAAAACCTTTATATTGCACCTTGTTGATACACAACCAAGGTATATAAGACCATATACATTCCTATAACCAAAAACTCCAATTTTGAATCAACAACACAAACCACTTATTGCAACCCACACATAATATATACAATATAATATAATATTATTCAAGCCACACACATCCATATGCTACTTTCAGAAAATATTCTTAGTTATTTGATTTTAAATAGAAGATTCTAGGTTTAAAAACAAACATAAGCATACTTGTAGCAAAATATAGGGATTGGATAGATCAGGAATGAGAATGATAGGGTTTTAAATGAAGTATTTGGTAATTCATGAACAAAAATATTGTCATATGAGGGACCCAGAAGCTCTTCCAATCCATCATTAGTTCTATCCACTCAATCCATGTGCTCCAAAATTGAATCAAACATTTTTCGGTACACTATCATCAAAGAAGTTTTCTCAACTACTATATTTTCATCCCCTTCACATACTTTTGCAACATGTTCTTTCAGGAAGCCAAACCATATCCCATCATTATCATAGTTCCCAAATCACCATAGCTTCTATTAAAGGTGTGTGATTCTTCAAATTATTGTTGCTATCTCCTTTTGAGGCCACCATTCCTTTGCATGGCCTATATTCATATTGCAACAAAGTTTTTCTTCATTCTCTTCAACTTTTTTTCTTAAAGACATTTCCCTAGATCAAACTTCATCTCTTTTGGTCACGATTTTCTTTGGGTTTTCTACCAAGCTCCCTCTTTTCGTTTGAGGTAAGTGAATGTCTTTCCTTCTAATCGATTTTTTTAATGCAAGCTTCAAATTTCTCCCTTCATCTTCATTATTTCCCACGTTCTTCAACTTCTTCCTTCTGCTAGTCAAGGCTTAGATAAATCTTTTCTTTACCTATAACCTTTATTACAATACCATGAAATAAAAAAAAGGACAAGGCACAAAGATAATAAACAAGGAGATATAAATTACTTATCGTTTGAGAAGAATTAGCTCCCTCTTAATCTTGGACCTATTCACCAACCTTTTTCTCACATTAAACATCAAGGGTTAGATCTATATTTAATAGTGGACATCATTAGATAGGGGTTTTATTTTAGGATTATTTTTATCCAAACTATGCAAGGGTTCACAAACCATGAATTCCAAAAGTCTTTAAGACCTCACAAACTACAATTTGTACAAACCATATATTCTTAAGGTCTTCAAAGTTCGATATGTTAGGAATTGCAAATTCTACAAGCATGCAAAAGGATTAGCTGCAAAACCCTAGTGACAATATTTCATTTCTTGAACTCAAGACCTAGCCTTTATATGCAACGAAATACATGGAGTGATGCCATATCAAAAAATCTCTTATATGTCATTGTATCTAATGCAGACCCTTTCACTACATTTCAAATAATCATCACCATGATCTAGTGAACTTGACACAAATCATAAAATGTACACAAAAATTATACATACCTTTACAACCTTACCTTAACTATTTTTTGTAAATATCAGGTCCTCCTTTAATTTTAAAGTGCCAACCATTCCTCAACAAGTGTTTATCTTCAACATAGGTGTCTCATTTCTTCGTACTTCAAGCTAGTGTACAATCCTCAGACATATTTTTGCAAAGTTCTTTGTTTCTTATGATGGCATAGTTCTTCATGGAGGTCACAGGATCTTGGCCTCCAGTAATATTTTACATATTTATTTATATATATCACAGCAAGGTGACTCAAATTTATGTTACTTGCAACAATTTTTTAATCTTTTAAATCATTCCTTTCAGGTTGGATTCATTGTAGATCCTTTGTTTAAATAACTACTCCTCATACTTATGCTTTTGAAACGGGCTTTATAATTTCAATCCCTTCCATTATACCATGATCTTTCAATGAATTTTACGGGTCTATTCTTCATGTGATCAACCAAAAAAAAATGTTGCATGGATGACAAGCTTATATTTCGTCCTTTGCCTCATATATTGTTTAGAATTGAATGTTTAATTCTTAAAAATTATCCAAACACTATCGATTAAAATCAAAATTTGTGTCCTCAATAAAACATGATGTTACCGAGTACCTTAAAATTTCAACTATACTCTTTTAGAATTCACAATTTGTGTTTAAAAACTTGTATTCCTCTAATTTGCATCACAAATGCATTCTTCCTACAATTTGTATCACAAAGGTATTGTGCCTATTTCAATTTTCATAGACTTTGCATGGTACTAGCATCAAAATAAACTTCATTCTTCTATACAAATGAATGTCATCGGGTTGAGAGGATTCAAACTTCATTAGGAATTCTTCATATTCCTTCATAAACCACAGAGAATATTGTGAATTGCAGAGGGCTCAGATGTATATTGTTCCATAGCTTCATTCCATTTTCCTTTATGATTAAGCCTTCAAACTTCTTTGATATATGCTTCAGACCTTTGACTTAAATTAGGATATAGAGCATAGAGGATAACTTTCTTGTTTAGAGAGAGAGATATTGTCAAGAATATTGATTTCGATTCCAAGGATGTTCTGAAGTGATGGTTGTTGCGAAGATGGAGAACTCAGGTCTTCTTAATTTGATAAAGATAACTACTGAAAATAGTGTCCTCAAAAGTAGGAGTTGTAAATTATTGTATAGGTGTCTTCAAATGTGCCAACAAAAAGGTGATCTTCAAATTTCCTTCTCCTAACCTTAGCTTTGATCCATGTTGAGAAATAAATATTGAAACAAATTAGAGTAGATTTATCTTTCATGATATTTACTTGTGAGTGTTTGTTGGATTTTTATTATTATGATATGCTCTTATTCATCAATCACTTACCAAAATGTACATGAAAATCACAAAGACACAAAATAACACAAGAAATTAGGCTCTCTAAGCCAAGGCCAAAACCCCATAAGGGGGAATACCAAAAATAAAATAAAAAATTATTGTAGAATCAGATCAAAGTGAGACATTCAAGACCCAAGACCAAGACCAAAAAACCTCCATAAATGTCCCAAGTGATCCCTACTTCAATCCTTCTTCTCGCTGGTCAAAGTCAACGTTGGTCAAACATCTAAATTTTGGCTAATCCCTGAAATTTTGGTCTCCATTAAATCTCGTTCATGTAACATCTGCAGAGAAAATTGCACATGTGAATAGATTATGATAGAAAATAACACTTTCTCTCTCCCTTGACTTCGCTCTCTCTAATGAGAAGTGCAACAAGAAAGTCTCAATTTGACTTTTCCTTAGTCAAATTGAGAAAATTTGTATTTCCACTTCAGTAAACAACTTAAAGGCAGATAACTTGTGTGACATGGCTCTATTCACTAAGTTAGCTCAGTAAATCTGAGTTAGAGGGCTTGGAGTTTGTTAGGGTCCCGTGATTTGGCAGATTGGAAAACCAAATGACAGGGTAACATGGAACCAAGCTTTGGAGTCTGAGGACCTAGCCTTCCTAGACTCAGAGAGGCATCTCTCTATTTGGTGCAAATAAAGTGTTCTTTTTCCTATAGGATTTTGATTTTAGGCTAGTTATTTAGGTGTAGGGTTTTTTTATTATTTTGGTTGGGTAAGATGGTCAAATGGAATAGGTGGAGTGAGAGTATGTCAAAGCTATTTAGATATGGAGTCAAGTGAAAGTCAAGAATGTCTAAATGATGAAACAAAGTGTGTTGTAGGGCCGATTTAGCAAGGTCAATGGATCCTTAAGGTGATGTATGATGTGTAGTGAACATTAAGTTTGGGAACGACTACGAGGTCTTAAATATATATATTTTAAAATTTACAATCCATGAGGTAGGGAAAACCATTGAGCTCAATAAACCATAATCTAAACTAATAAAAATCCAAGAGAAACATTCCAGTGATACATAGAAAGCATAAGAGCTTCTAACTTTAGAAATTCACCTTCAGATTTTGGGAAAACACATAATACAATACAAATAACTCAATTTATGGAGAGGGAACTCCTAAACAGCATATATCAAGTTATTGGGAACTCTGAAACAAGTTTGCAAGCATGGACAAAGGGCAAGATCGAATGAGACCTCTTTAACTTAACCTACCAATCAATATTTCACAAAAAGGCTTCAAGATAGGGTTTTGAAAACTTGAAATAAGCAGGGCATGCCATGAATCATACTTGTAAGCTAGCATACTAACCATACATGAAACAAAAATAATTTTTGGTGGACCTAAGGAGCAGTCAAGATTTCCTTCAAATGGCCAAAAGAGAAAACATAAAAGCTATAACAAACATGAGGACTGAGGTGCCTCAAAGAACATGTCTCAACCTATACTTTTATGTTTAATAGCAGCCAAGAAACATGAAACATAATGATAACAAAGGAAACAATAGACAAATTAGGAAGACATCACCATTCACCAAGCTATGGAATCCTGCAAACAAGCTTCTCCATCATCAAGCCAAGCAAGCCATTCATCCACTTCACAAAACCAATTTCTTCTAAAAGCTCATGAAACCATGTATATTGCTCTTCAAGCTCATCAAATGCCAACAAAATACATAGGGGCCTCATGCTCTATTTATGGAACAAAGGAGGACTAAAACCCTAAATATGGTAGGAAAATGTCAAATTCAACCATAAATGTCATTTATGGCCAAGAGACCATGCAAGGCCCAAGGCACATAATATCCTAAGAAATAAATGCCAAAATAACTGTTTGTACCTAATTCTAGATTAATTAGCCTCAAAAAACTGAAAAATATCTATTTGCAATAAATGAGTGTGTTTTGTTGACTTTTGGTCCAAAACACACTAGGCAGTCTATGTGCATGGCGCCATTTCAGAAGAAAATAGGGTCTCTTGTGGCTGAGTTTTGGACCCCTTCCCGATACTGGATTTGGCTCCATGATGAATTGTTGGAAAGCCTGATGAGTATAATTTCCAGAAATTCTTGTATTTTTGTCAAAAATCCAAAATCCTAACATTGCTCTGTGCGTAATGCCACTTCAGCAAAAAAAATATGGCGTTTTGCAACCAAGGTTTGGCCCACTTTCCGATGTCAGATTTGGCTCTGTGATGGCTCGTTGGAAAGCCTGATGAGTCTACTTTCTATAAATTCTTTTTTATTCTTTATCTAGCTCCATTAGCTTAGTCAAAAATCCAAAATCCCAACATTTCTATGTGTGTAGCGCCACTTCAGCAAAAAAATAGGTGTACTTGCAAGCCTATTTTGACCTCCTTCCTGATGTTGGATTTGGCTCCGTGATGGCTCATTGGAAAGCCTGATGAGTCTTATTTCCAAATATTCTTGTTTTTTCTTAATTCATCTCTTGTAGCCTAGTAAAAAATCCAAAATCCCAACATATCTCTGTGCGTAGCGTCACTTTAGCAGAAAAATATGTGTACTTGCAGTGTTGTTTTGACCTCCTTCCCGATGTTTGATTTGGCTCCGTGATGGCTCGTTAGAAATCCCTTAAAGTATAGTTTTCATTTGACTCATCTATAAATTCATTTTGACACTCCATATATGAGAAAAACTTATTTTTCCAAGGTCACTCTAGCAGTGTAGAAATTCTCCGGTGACACCTGTACTTTTGACATTGCTCCCAAACCATGATACCTGTGTAAAAATTGGAGGATTTTCTTCTTTGCCCTATGATGGAAAAAAAAACTCTACCATTTTTTCCAAATTCATCTCTGTTTGGCCAGAAACATATTTTTGAGCAAAACTAGCCCTAGGTGTGGCAAATAACTTGGCCCTTGGAATGAATTCTTGGAAAATGATGGAGGCATGATGTTTATGCGTTGGTATGGCTTCATGATTATTGTTATGACCTACCATATGGGTATTCTTCTCTGATGCCTCTTTTCCATAGCAAAACCTAGCTTAGTTGGAAGAGGAAATTCGGGTTTGGTGTAGGGAAATTAGGACTGCCTTGTAGAGGGAGGGGAATGAAGGGGTTAAGGGTTGTCTAAATTCTTGGGGAAATTTTGGGGAATAGTGATGGATGTTACGGAGTAGGGAAAAGTGGAATTTCAAGGATTTAGTAAGGGGAAAGGGTCCAAAAGGGAAAAACATAGGCCTCGTCTCGAAAAGTGTCAAATTGTAGCAATAGGCTAGGTTTTGTATAAAAATGATGAGTTTGTGGGATAGGAGTGATGGGAAGTGTTTATGAAGGTATATTAAGGATAGGAGGAGGTTTAAGATCATCAGGATACAAGCCTTGTCGATGTTCTAACCATGGAGGTCATGAAACCAAGAAAATTTCCCTCAAAAACCCTAGTTTTCTTGTCTCCCTTGCTGCAAGATGCCATCATTGAGTAGCAGACCTCTTACCTTACCAATTTCTTCTTCTGGTTGGCCTCTTATTGCTTCTGAAAAAGTTTCAAGATAGCTCATTACCTTATGTGCAGACTTTGAAGCTAAATGGTAGTCTTTTTGGATATGATGACCTTGAAATACATGAAACCCTAATTGACCTAGTGGGGATTCTTTGACCTCTCTTTGACTGAAAATTGGTTTGGAATCTTCAAGTGTAAAAACAGATTATTTGAAAAAGTGGTGTATTGTTGAATATTGCATCAAGAAACAGTATAGGAGGCATCCTGAAACATCATCCTTGATCCTAGTTGGAAAATAATCACCTAAACTAGGTGGGGCCCACATAGGCTATTTTTAGGTGTATGTCTATTTTAAGACATGGTGAGAATATTCTATAAGTTGCGGGATGCTATTTGTAGATGGTTGGTCAAATGTGAAAAATAGAAATTCTATTTTTAGAACATTGGGCAAAGTCTATTTATAGAGCGCTGATCTAAAAATATATGCATGTCTATTATTATTAGCTCTTAATAATAATCAGACAATAAACAACAACTTATTCTCTTGGAGCACTTCAGTTCAGTGCACAGATGTGGCACAACAGTTGACAGAAGGAATTACGCTATTCCTGAGGGTTTACTGGAGCTATTGCATGGAGGACTCAGTTAGAACTCAAGTGGCAGAGTTATGACACAGTTGGAAGAAGTTGTTATGGAGTTGTTTTCAGTTTAACTCAATTAGACTCAGTTGAGCTAGTTATATCTAGTCTAACTGAATGATACACTAGTGAGAGTGGTGTGAATTAATTATTAATTAATTCACTAAATATTAACTCATTAATCAACTGAAGAATACATCAGTTAACTACAGTGCATGGTAGTTTCAGTGGAGACCGAGTGGAGAGATAGGTGAAAGGGTAAGATGGACTATCCGTTGTGACTATTAGTGATGCATGAATTGCATCTATATATACATTGGAGATGCCAATGATAATATCGCAGTCAAGGATATTGGGATTACATCGAATTGGTCTTTGTAATTAGCTTGGATTGCGCAGTGGAGGCAGGCTAGCAAGAGGGTAGAGATTGGTGCATGGATTTGCAGATTTCATCTTGTTAGTGTGTGACGATTGTATTGTACTGAGAGCTTGATGTACTAAGCTTTGTATGAGATTGTTACATGATCTCCATGATACATAATATGATATTTGGGGTTTTTAGCTTCAGGCTTCCCCATTAAACAACTATGTTATGTGTTTTTTTATTGCTTCATGTGTTTTGCAATTGTTGATTAAATTTCTGCAAGAATTATAGTGGAAGGATTCTGTATTTAGAAAGAAGATAAATATTGTGAGATTAGGAGAGTCCGGATATATACATGCATATTTTTTATAATTTCTACATGGTATCAAAGCTGTATTATATAATTTCTACATGGTATCAGAGCTGTGTTATAGATTTTCTACATGGAATGAGAGCAGGAATTTTTGGGTGCGCGAGTTTGCAGAGAATATCTGAAAATTTTGGTGAATTTTTTTTAGAAACAAATAGCGTATTTGGATTCCTTGAAAAAAAATACCCAAGTTGAAAAAAAAAATCGGTCGAATCGAAGCTCGGATGAGGGAGATATCATCGATTTAAAATCATCTCTTTTGTTAGAAAATTTTACGACGGCGGGACAATTGCAATGTGCGCGAGCCAAGAATCTAAATGCACTAAGGTACAAGATGCATGAAAAGCTTTGAGGAGCAAAGCATAGGTTAGTGACTTGGTGGTTGAGAGGGAGCCTCTCAACATGTAGCATGAGAAGCAGTCTCAGAAGGTTATGAAGTAGCCACAACTGGAGATGCAGAAGAATCTTTATAGATTTGAAGTAGATGGGATTTCTACGGAGCTTCCTACTGTTGGGAAGTGCAAGAAAGACATGTAATTGAAGCTTGAGAGGGAGCAGGATTTTCATGCAGGTAAGAGTGAACCTCGGGATGTGGAGCAGCCACAAGATGAGGATCATGGAGTGGGAGCAACCACTCATGCAGAGAAATTTCGTGTCACATGGGCAGAGGGAGTGCATGTAGCTATACCACCAGGTGAGAGGTGGGGCGACATGCATGAGTAATCCCAAGAGGATATTTCTAGGTATGATTCATTGAGATGGTGTGGATCTCATGAATTGAACCTAGCTACGAGGTGCCCATAGAGCAGCAGTAGCATGATCAGCTGGATTGATGCAGGCAGATCAAAGTGACAGTGTCGGATACTGGAGCGCAGTTCAAAGTTGACAGCAAGTGCAGAGTGCATGGGTGCAGAGTTCAACAACGCAGTGGTTCCTGAATACATGTGTAGTAGCTAAGAAAAAATTGAAGACTTTGATGATAGATGCATTAGACTGATTGAGTTGTTTGGAGCCTTTCAGTTTCAAAAGTGTTGCAGCAAGAGTTGCAGAGCAGATGCATGGAGTTGTAGGGTGAATGCATGGAGTTGCATGTCACATGTAAAGACAATCCTTTCTTGTTGAGAGGGAGTGTTGAAGATTGCAACAAGAAACAGTAAAGGAGGCATCCTGAAACATCATCCTTGATCCTTGTTGGAAAATAATCACCTAAACTAGGTGGGCCCCACACAGGCTATTTTTAGGTGTATGTCTATTTTTAGACATGGTGAGCATATTCTATAAGTTGCGGGATGCTATTTGTAGATGGTTGGTCAAATGTGAAAAATAGATGAAATTATATTTTTAGAAGATTGAGCGAATTCTATTTATAGAGCGCTGATCTAAAAATAGATGCATGTCTATTATTATTAGCTCTTAATAATAATCAGACAATAAACAACAACTTATTCTCTTGGAGCACTTCAGTTCAGTGCACAGATGTGGCACAACAGTTGACCGAAGGAATTATGCTATTCCTGAGGGTTTAATGGAGCTATTGCATGGAGGACTCAGTTAGAACTCAAGTGGCAGAGTTGTGACACAGTTGGAAGAAATAGTTATGGAGTTGTATTCAGTTTAACTCAGTTAGACTCAGTTGAGCTAGTTGTATCTAGTCTAACTTAATGATACACTAGTGAGAGTGGTGTGAATTAATTATTAATTAATTCACTAAATATTAACTCATTAATCAACTGAAGAATACATCAGTTAACTACAGTGCATGGCAGTTTCAGTGGAGACCCAGTGGAGAGATAGGTGAAACGGCAAGATGGACTATATGTTGTGACTATTAGTGATGCATGAATTGCATCTATATATACATTGGAGATGCCAATGATAATAACACAGTCAAGGAGATTGGGATTACATCGAATTGGTCTTTGTAATCAGCTTGGATTGCGCAGTGGAGGCAGGCTTGCAAGAGGGCAAAGATTGGTGCATGGATTTGTAGATTTCATCTTGTTAGTGTGTAACGCTTGTATTGTACTGAGAGCTTGATGTACTAAGATTTTTATGAGATTGTTACATGATCTCCATGATACATAATATGATAGTTGGGGTTTTTAGCTTCAGGCTTTCCCATTAAACAACTATGTTATGTGTTTTTTTATTGCTTCATGTGTTTTTCAATTGTTGATTAAATTTCCGCAAGAATTATAGTGGAAGGATTCTGTATTTAGCAAGAAGATAAATATTTTTAGATCAGGAGAGTCTGGATATATACATGCATATTGTATATAATTGCTACATGTATTGAAGATCCAAAATCCAATGTACTTGATTTATCTAAAGAGTCTACAGAGATATTGTAGCGACCATCAATGCTTCAGGGACTTGGGGATCATGGGCATGAGTTAAGCTTGTAGGAAACCCTAGGTGGAAAATGGAGTTATGGGCAAGGAAAAAACAGAGTGATGAGGTTATAGGTGGGAAAAATAGGATGTAGATGAGTGGCATAAGCCCATGAGGGGTTTTTTAGAAGTGGTAGGTTGACCATGGAATGAAAAAATAGTAGAATAGTGAAAAATTGCTCTAAGGATAATGAAGACATTGAGATTTCTAAAAGTCACGATATTCAAGAATTTTGTTTTTTTTTTAAATCTAGAACCAAACTATAGTCATCTACAAATAGTAAAAATTATGGATGACTAACAGCGGCTCCACTTGGGGAGGGCAGCTCCTTTTCGGGAGGTGTTCAGAACCTCAGAGTTCATATCTTTGAGCTTTAAATACCAGTGCCTTAATTTCACTTTGCATATCTTTATTTCTTCATTTGTTGATGTTCTTTTGAAGCTATGATCTCACAATCTGAAAAGACATGTTTGCTTCAACCTCTTTCCTACCTACCCATCTTACTTGGCCTAACATTTTTATTCACTTGGGTGCACTTGGATTTGCAAACCCTCAACATTTTTCTTTTTGAAAACACAAATCAAACTATCTAATTGTACCCTTATTTCTTCCAAGAGTTCAGATTAGGCTAATGAACTCTCTTATTCTCTACCTAGTCTAATCATTTGTCAAGATTAAGTTGTTTGACAAACTTTATTATCTAAGCTATAAACATGAAATTCAAAGCATGGTTTAAATCAGGATTAGGCAATCTGACTTACCATGAGTTGTGGCATAAGAACAAGCTGCACACAAACATTATTTTGCATAAAAGTAAAATAGAAAGATAAGGGTTGTGATCTATCATTTGTTATGCATCCTCATCTTCCTCTTTGGTTCTGTTTTGAGCATGTGGAACCAGTATCTTTCATTCTTCTTGACGTCTTTGCACTGGATCTAGCAATGATCTAGTGAACAACTAGAATACATGGAGGTGTGCTTATCCTCATGGGGATCTTCGTCCTCTTGTGGCCCTAGGTGCTGCTCATGCACCATATTTTCACCCTTGACCTATGTCTACTATTGGTTGTCTCTTGTTCTTCGTGTTTTTTGGGCTATCTGGCTTTTTTGTCTTTAGGGATCATGTAAAAAGTGGCATTTTATTCTTATTTTTTGCACTACTCTCTTGGCTAACAAATCCGGTCGCAATGAAGTTGGGAGAGAAATGGGCTTCATGTATATCTATTGTATCTTTTTGACGAACTTATAAAAAAATAATAATAAATGAATTAAAATTAAAAAATTAAAAAATTAAAACTTTTTTATTTAATTTATGTTTTACTTTATCTTATTTTATTTTTTTATAATTTATATTTTAATAATTTTTTTAATATTTGTTTACAAATTCCTATAATATTTTTATTTTTAATTGTGTTTTATTAATTATTATTTTTAATGTTTTTTTATTTTTTTAATTCATTAAATTATGTAAATATTTAATTTTCTTTAAGAATTTATATTTTACTATCCTTTTTTTTAATATCAAATTGGAGGATTAAGGAATCTACCAACAAGGAGAGAAGACAAGATGAAGAGAATTAGTGTTTTCATGGGATCTGCATCATTTGACTTTATCGTTAAGGTTCAACAGGTATCTGAGGCACTTGTCAACCATGTTTAATAGAATAGTTGTATGAGCATGAGTCCGATCATGTTTATGGTTGTGATTGTTTTATCTTGCAATAATTTGAGCATATTTCAAGATATCATACTCCCCAAGCCAATTTAGTCTTGTTAGAAAAGAGAAGGGTAACGAGAGACTTGTGAATCACAAAAAAAAAAATGGCCACCAGAATTATTAGCAGGGGGTTGGGTCATGAATCTGATCTATTTACTCATGGATTTGGCAAAGGAATATTTTGAGCCCACGGATCGAGAGGAGCTCATATGGATTCCCATTAAAATAAAAAATAAAATATCCTTGGAATCATGGATTTGTGGCTTTCTATATGGTGTTACGTGAATCTTGATTTTTCTAGGAATGGTGGGCATGTTGAGATTGACATCCTCGTTGATCTAGGTGGATATTGGTGGCCACCCGCCTATTCCACTTGGGGCCCCACCATTGTTTCTTTCAGTTTTTCATTTTTCTTAATTATAGCACAGTTTACTATTTTTAGCATTTTTTTGGGTCCTGAACTTTCAGAGCTGTTTTGAGGCCCTAAACTACATTCCAGACTTGATATTCATAGTTACTAGTTGTAGTCCTTGATATATATTTCTAACGATGTATCATGTGCATCAAACGAAGATAGTATGCCAAAGTTACAACCCCAGGAAATTGGTGTACCAATTTACCTCGACAGGGCACATATTCTGGTGTTTCATCTCCTAAGGTTAGGTTTTTGGATGTTTAGGGTTTTCCATTGTTTCTCAATAATATATCCTTCGAGCCTCATTGTAACACAAAATTTATAGGCATGTAGCCACCACATCTCTTCTTAGAGATAAGTTACCAGCCCCCTAGCTAGTTTATTTCCATTTTGTCTGTAAACAAATTTCAATTCTTGATATTAATGAAATGAAGTGTTATTTTCGTTGCATTTTTATATCTATGGTTATATGTATATTTTTTTTCGTTCCTGAATAAATCTGGATCAGTGGTATCAGATTTATGCTCTTTCTCGATCCTTCTTTTCATGTCCCCAACGAGGTCGGGGTATGAGTTATGGCTCGATCTGGTTGAACCTTGCAATATCAGCCTCGCAAACCCCAACGGCCGCCCATGGGGGACGAAAATAAATATGAGGGAGCAGGAGATCCTATCAAAATGTTGCTCGAGGAGGCCCTCGAAAAACAAAGGAACGCGATGATGGATAACTTTTCCGAGATCCTTCAACAACTACCCACTAGCGGTGCATCTACATCCAACAGCCGCTCTCGAGGCGCAACTCCTTTTAAGTTACAAGTAAACTTTGACATTCCCATATTTGAGGGCCAAATAGATGCAGATATCATAGATATATGGTTGAATCTACTAGAATGGTATTTCTCAATTCGTGACTTTTCTGACCAAGAGAAGATTATTTTTGCACTCCTCAAAGATACCCCCAATGTCAAGGACTGGTGGGAAACCTACTGTGAGAAAAAGGACGAGGGGGACCCCTCGTTGTTCTCGGTCGTACCCACTTGGAATTATTTCTGAGACACCATCAAGGAACAATATTATCTCGTGGGGAGCTATGACGATAAGTACATACAATGGACTACGCTGCAGTAGCAAAGGGATCAAGATGTGCCTGAGCTGAAGAATCTGTTCCATACCCTGCACACAAAGTTGGGTATCAAAGATTTGGAGAAAAATTTGGTGTTGAAGTACCACAATTGTCTACACATATACATTAAGGAGGAAATGGAGTTCCTCGACATCTCCTCGCTCAGTACGAAATACCAGTATGCTGCCAAGATTGAGCAGAAATTCAAACAGAAGAAGAGAGACTTTGGATCTGCGAATCAAAATCAAGGGAAAGGTGCCCCCAAACTGCAGAACAAAGGACAAAGCCAATGCATGGCAGCCAAAGATAAACTACCAAAGCTGCAAGCAAAGAACAACCCCACAAATCTGAAGAAGGACATGGGAAAGTGGTGTGATTTCCATAAGAGCTCCACTCACAACAAAAGTGAGTGTCGGGCCAAGCAGTCACTGGTGGCTGAGATGAGGGCTTCTAAATCGGATGCATGCTCTGACTCTGAATCAGAACCCAATAATGTCAATGAAAAAGGAAAGAATAGTATTGATGCGAAGCCCAACGCCATATTTTCCATTGCAAATATCCAGAAGGAGGAACCGGAAGATCCAAAGAAGGAGGAGCGTCTCTTCCACTCTCATATGTGAGTAAATGGTTTTCCGTTATAGCTCATTGTCGACAGTGGGAGCCAAAAGAACCTCATTTCAGTAGATATCGTGAATCGTTTTGGCTTACCGACCACATCACACCCACAGTCATACACCATTGGGTGGCTTCACCAAGGATGGGATCTCTACGTCATCTAGTAGTGTCGCCTTCCCTACATCATCAAGCCCTTCACAGATGAGGTATTATGTGACATTGCTCCTCTTGATTTTTGTGATGTATTATTAGGCCAACCATACTTGTGGAAGTGACATGATGTGTATGAATCCCGACCTCGCGATGTTATTGTTTCTTTGGGAAATAAGTTGTACATGATACCAGAGGTACCACCACCTGCGGCTATCTCTTTGGTTACTACAAAACAATGCAGTAATCTCATTTCCAAAATCGGGAAATTTGTTTTCCTGATGATCCACCCCTAGGGCAAGAAGAAGATTGTGGCCACGGCCTCCAGACAGGGCTCCTCCTCACGACAACAAAAAATGAACAAGGTCATGGAGGAGTACAGCGACATATTCACCTCACCCACAGGGTTGCCTCTGCACTGTCAAGTCAAGCACCCCATCGACCTAACCCCATGTGTGTTGTTTCCCAATGGACCGATCTATCGGCGCTTTGTTCTAGAGAATGGTGAAATCAAGAGGCAGAGTTAGGAGATGCTGAAGCAAGGGCACATCCAGCCGAGTTCATCGTCCTGTGGGAGCCTGATCATGTTGGTGCAGAAGAAGTATAGGACTTGGAGACTTTGTATTGATTATCAGGTGCTGAACAAGATCACTTTCTGGAATAGGTACCTGATCCCACGGATTGATGACCTTCTAGATCAACTCAAAGGGGTGAAATATTTCAACAAAATTAACTTTAATTCTGGGTATCATTAGGTACCAATCAGACCCTCTGATGTGTGGAAGACTGCCTTCAAAGCCGAGGGTCTTTTCGAATGGTTGGTCATGCCTTTCAGGTTGAAAAACGCTCGTGAAACCTTCATGAGGTTGATGGATGACATCTTACGGCCATTCACCAACTCATTTGTAGTAGTGTACTTGGATGACATCCTGATCTTCAGCCAGACTTGGGAAGAGCACCTCCACCACATCTGACAGGTCCTCCAAACACTGCGGCAACACAAGTTGTGTGCCAATTTGGAGAAATGCACTTTTGGCATGACCCAGGTTCAGTATCTGGGATACATTATTGATGAACTAGGGGAGCATTTGGATCTAACCAAGATCCAAGTAATTCGGGATTGGCCAGCCCCAACCACTCTAACAGAGCTTCGCAGCTTTCAAGGTCTTGCTAGTTTCTACCGCAGGTTAGTATTGGGATTATCTCATATCACTTGGCCCTAGATTCAAGTCACCAAGGGAGGAACGAAAGAAAAAATATTTTGGTCAGAATCTTAATAGAAGGCGGTCATATAATTGACGCATCGCCTCTACTCTGCCCCATTTCTCACATTACTAGACTTGCAACAACCATTTGAGATCGAGACAGATGCCTCTAACTATGCTATTGGGGCAGTTCTTACTCAATAGGGGCATCCAGTGGCATATCCCAGTGAGACATTGTCTGACACAATCCACAAGTATCCCACTTATGACAAAGAAATGTATTCCATTGTGCAAGTGTGCCACCAACGGAAGCATTACATTTTGGGGAAGGAAATGGTCATCCACACAAACCATCGACCCCTGCAATTCATACAAGCACAAGGGAAGTTGCAGAATGATCACCATCAGAAGTGGTCCACATATCTGCAAAAATTTCATTTGAACATCAAGTATAAGAAGGGCAGCACCAATAATGTTTCAGACTGCCTCATCCAACCATCGATCGTGGCACTAACCACCGTTCTCAACTCTTGTGGGCACAAGACTTTTGATTGGCCACTTCTTTACAAGAGCGATCCAAATTCGGCCACACATACAAGACACTCTTGGAGGGTACGCAAGTTCCAAATTTTCACCTCTAGGATGCACTGCTATGTCACCTAGGACACCTTTGTGTTCCTTCAAGTGAGAGTGCCAAGATGATTTGTGAGGCACACTACAGTCGAGTCGTTGGGTTGATGGATGACATCTTGCTGCCATTCACCAACTCATTTGTAGTAGTTTACTTGGATGACATCCTGATCTTCAGCCAGACTTGGGAAGAGCACCTCCACCACATCCGACAGGTCCTCCAAAGACTGCGGCAACCCAAGTTGTGTGCCAATTTGGAGAAGTGCACTTTTTGCATGACCCAGGTTCAGTATCTGGGATACATTATTGATGAACAAAGGGTGCATGTGGATCCAACCAATATCCAAGTAATTCAGGATTGGCCAGCCCCAACCACTCTAACAGAGCTTCGCAGCTTTCAAGGTCTTGCTAATTTCTACTGCAGGTTCGTATTGGGATTCTCTCATATCACTTGGCCCTAGAGTCAACTCACCAAGGGAGGAGCGAAAGAAAAATTATTTTGGTTGGAATCTCAACAGAAGGGGTTCGTAGAATTGAAACATCACCTCTACTCTGCCCCATTGCTCACATTACCAGACTTGCAACAACCATTTGAGATCGAGACAGATGCCTCTGACTATGCTATTATGGTAGTTCTTACTCAACAAGGGCATCCAGTGGCATATCACAGTGAGACATTATCCAACACAGTTCGCAAGTATCCCACTTATGACAAAGAAATGCATTACATTGTGCAGGCATGCCTCCAATGGAAGCATTACATTTTGGGGAAGGAAACGGTCATCCACACATACCACCGACCCCTAAAGTTCATACAGACACAAGGGAAGTTGTAGAATGATTGCCATCAAAAGTGGCCCACATATCTGCAAAAATTTCATTTGAACATCAAGTATAAGAAGGGCAGCACCAATAATGTTGTAGACTGCCTCATCCAACCACCGATCTTGGCATTAACCACCGTTCTCAACTCTTGTGGGCATGAGACTTCTGATTGGCCACTTCTCTACAAGAGAAATCCAAATTTAGCCACACATACAAGACACTCTTTGAGGGTATGCAAGTTCCAAATTTTCACCTCTAGGATGCACTGCTATGTCACCTGGGACACCTTTGTGTTCCTTCAAGCGAGCGTGCCAAGATGACTTGGGAAGCACACGACAATCGAGTCGTTGGGCATTTCGGATCGAGAAAACAGTGGCAGTACTGCAAAATTATTTCTATTGTCCGAACCTTCAACAAGATGTTGGCAAGTACATAAGATCTTGCACTGCTTGCTCCATTTCCAAACCGACCATCAAGAAGCAAGGCCTCTATACTCTGCTACCTACCCCTAATCGACCTTGGTAATCCATCTCCATGGATTACATGTGAGACCTTCCTTCTACTAAGCATGGAAATGACTGTGTTTTCATGGTCTTCGACAGATTCTCGAAGATGGCCATTATGTCAACCTGCAAGAAGAATATCACAGCAGGAGCCACTGCTAAACTCTTCTTTGAACGAGTGTGGGCCCACTTTGGGATCCCACAATCTATCATCTCAGATCGGGATAGCAGGTTCCTCAGCATATTTTGGTCCAGCCTATGTTCAACATTGGACACTAAGCTCACCAAGTCTATGGATTTCCATCCCCAAACTGATGTCCAGATAGATGTCATCAACAGGATGATTGTACACATTTTTCTCATGCACAATCCTAAGCATCCACACACATGAGATGAGATCCTTCCCTATGTACAATGCAGTTATAACCAAGCTCTCCACATCTCAACCGGCTACAATCCATTTCAGGTGGGCCTGGGGTCCTAGCCACTATGTCCCATTGACGTTGCCATGCCATTTGTGGCTACTCAGGCCGATTCGGCTCATGTCCAGTCTGAAGCTGACAAAGTGAACAACTTCATTGAGCACATTCAACACATCCACTAGCAGGTTCATGACATCTTGGATAGAGCCAATGCTAAGTACAAGCAATGACATTATCAACATCGGGTGCCACACCACTTCCAGGTGGGCGACAAAGTGTGGCTACATTTGCAGAAGGAGTGCCTCACTAGACCCCACCGCAAGCTTCGCTCACTCTGATATGGGTCGTACACCATCACCAAGGCTGTAGGGAACAATTCCTTCGAGCTCAGTATTCCACCATTCCTTGTTCTACACCCAGTATTCAATGTGGACCGTCGTCAGCCTTATTTCCCACCTCTACTGGACACCTCTGACATTGCAAAACAACTCACACCAACAGAGTTAAACCCAGACTGCATGGAACATGCCACCACAGATTGTATCATGGACACAAAAATCAAGAACACTCGCCAGCAGAAGATCCAACTGTATCAGGTTGTCAAAGCTGGCCAACTCCTGCACCAAGGAAAGTGGTTCACCAGGGACCAAGTTCAGCAGAAGTTTCCTCATCTCATGGAGGAACTCAACGCAATGGGGACCATTTCTTCCTAATGGGGGAGGAATGATCCAGGTGGATATTGGTGTCCACCCGCCTATTCCACTTGGGGCCCCACCATTGTTTCTTTCAGTTTTTCAATTTCCTTAATTATAGCACAGTTTACTATTTTTAGCAGTTTTTCGAGTCCTGAACTTTCGGAGCCGTTTTGAGGCCCTAAACGATGTTTTTGGGGCATCAAAACTTTAGAAAATATAATTTTTATCCGTGCTTAATATTCTTGATCAACAGTTTAGTCATTGGATATATCTTTCTAACGATGTATCATGTGCGTCAAACGGAGATAGTATGCCAAAGTTACAACCCCGGGAAATTGATGTACCAATTTACCGTGATGGGGCCCATATTCTGTTGTTTCATCTCCTAGGGTTAAGTTTTTGGATGTTTAGGGTTTTCCATTGTTTCTCAATAATATATAATCCTTCAAGCCTCATTGTAACACATATTTCAGAGGCATTTAGCCACCACATCTCTTCTCAGAGATAAGCTACCAGCACCCTAGCTAGTTTATGTCCATTATGTCTATAAACAAATTTCAGTTCTTGGATAGTAATGAAATGAAGTGTTATTTCCACTAAATTTTTATATTTATGGTTATATGTGTATTATTTTTTGTTCTTGCATAAATCCAGATCACTTACTCCCATAGATTTGGATCTGGATCGCAATATTTCGCAGTTTCTTTATGAACTAGGCTGAAGTTTTTTATTCTAGTTTCTGTCTAAATCTCTGATCTAGAACCCTCCTTTCTATTCTCAAAGGAAGTTGTTTCAAAATTAAATTTTGGCTGGGGAGGAGAGTTTTCAAATCTTTATGAAAATCCTAAATGGGAAATCAATCCTTTTAGGGGTTTAATCCTCTAATATAATGAAATGTCTGCAAAAGAAGATCCAATTCCTCTTGCGTATACCTACAAATATAAAGAATCTTATTTGTGAAGGAAAGTCATTAAAATAGGCTAACTAGTTGAAATATTACGACATTGGTAGTAACTGCACAATAATCATAAATTTGAGGCTATGAGGCAGAGTTTCGGGAGGGAGTAACCAAACTAGACCAATGTTGTCTACCAGAAATCCTAAGGGTCCAACCTCATTCAAGGATGTCGTGAAAGGGAAAGTTGTTATTGCATATGGATAGACCAAAATTTCCAATCCTCGTTCCTTACATTGTTGAACAGATGGAAAATGCACTTGATATGTTAGTAAATTTGTTAGATGCAAGTGTTATTTTCACAGTCCTCCAAACCAGATCTTTGATCTGTAGATTTAACGATTATTGGCCCAAGTTCGAAGATCTACACTAGTGGGTCCTTACCAATTTGACTAATAAATCTTATATTTACTTGTGTTTAAAATTATTCTTTGTGGTATAGTTTGACAATGACGAATATTTGTAATTTGTTTTAAACGAGGGACCATGGTTTTTAGGAATTGTTTGTCTCTTCGTAACCCCGTGGTTTCCAATTTTTGATGTTACAACCATGGTGGTTACAAATATGTTGGTGTGGGTGAGAATTCAAAACCTCCATCTCCCTTTTTTGCTCCACCAAGTTTTAGAAGGTATTGGAAACCGTATAAGGGAGGTTTTCTGAAGATAGATCAAGAAATAATGGAAAAAGGTATTCATACCTTTGCCAACATTTTTGTAAAAATAGACCTTAGTAAAGGTCTACTAGATCAAATACATTTGGTTCATAAAGATTTCAAGTGGGCCCAATGTTTATATTTTGAAAATATGGCATTCAAATGTCGAATTTTTCTTCATGCATGGAATCTGCAAAATTCATGTCAAAAAGCCAAAAAAAAGGCAATTGAGAAGATCTCAAAAATCAAAGGGGTGGTAGCTTTTAGATCTACAACTTTCAAACGGCAAAGATGAAGAAATGGAAGAGAATCATCAAATAGTGGAGGGATAGAATAAACAATTTTCCCAATCGGGGGAAGTTGAAAAGATGCAGAATGATCCTAAAAGTCATGCTGAGAAATGCATTGATTTACCAGTGACCCAAGCTCCAGAAAGATAGCATGAGGAAACAAGCAACAGTCAAGGAGAATAAAAAAAAAAGTGTACACATATATCTTGATGTTTCGGCTCAGACAAGGAAGTGTCAAAGGAGAAGAAATCGCAATGGTAATAACCAACTCCAATTCTAAGGGTTGGCAGAAAGTTCAGAAGAGGAAAAGTAAAAAAGAGAAGCCTAATTTATCTAGATAAATGTAATTTCATTTTGAAAATTTTGTGGAGGTTTTATCTTTAGAAAAAAAAAAAATTTGTTTTTTAAATATTTTTGAAGAAATATATATATATATATATATAATTTTTTTTCTTGTTTTTTAATTTTTTTGTCTTTTGTTTACTTTTTTTTATTCTTTTTACGTGTGAATTTTTCGTATTTATGTGTTATTTTTGGTTAAATTTTTAAATTATTTCTTTATGTTTGATTTTTTTTCTTGTCATTTTTTATTTTTCAAACTTTTTTTAATGTTTTAATTTCATTTTATTTCATTTTTTATTTATTGTTAGTTTTTTTAACTTTTTTTTCATTTTAATTTTGTTTATTTTTTTTATTTTTATTTTTCAATTTTTATTTTTAATTTACATTTTTTTTGTTGAGGCTCGACTAGCAACCTAACCCCACTATGTATCAACTTGATAATTAATCTTTAAGTTTTTGTTACAATGGGTCAAGTGTGCCTCCATTGTGCACTAATTTGATGGTTGATTTTAATATTTTCATTGCAATGAGTGTCAATTTGATACTTGAGTTTTAAGTTTTCATTGCATTGTGTTAGGTTGTCTTAGGCTAATATTTTAAAAGAGTTATACATTTAACATTTGGTATAATAACTATTTTATTTAGGTATTTATTTTTAAGGTTTTTTTAGTCGTGATACTTGGTCTCAAAATATGTTGAAAATTTAAGGCTTTTTAGAGTCATGATATTTGGTTTTTACTTCATGGCTGAAATTTTTCAAAATTTTAAGGTTTTTCAACGTCATGAAATTTATTTTTAACGCCATGGTTGAAAAATGTTGAAAATTTTAAGTTTTTTGAAGTCGTGATATTTTATCGTTAATGTTATCATAGAAATTATTGAAATTTTAAGGGTTTTTTGAAGTAATGATATTTTATTTTTAATGGCATTGCTAAAAGAAGTTGGAATTTTAAACCGAAAAAGAACAATGTTGATGCAACATCAACACTTTTTGATTTGGGGGTGTTTTTTCATGTTTATTGCACAAAAAAATTACTTTTTAATGTCATTCTTCAAAAAAATAGAATTTTAACGCGAAAAATAAAAAAGAATGTTGATGTTGCATCAATTTTCATGAAATATATTTGTTTTCAGGTGTTTTTTTCATGTTTATTGCACAAAAATTTTGGTTTTTAATGTCGTTGCTAAAAAAATTGGAATTTTAACCCAAAAAAAAGTGTTGATGCAACATCAACACTTTTTTTTTCGAGTTTTTTTTTTATGTTTTTTGCGCCAATAGGTGTTTTTGGGGCTAGAGTTCTCGTTTCGAGGTTAGATTTCGCCTTTATTTTAGTAACTTTGTTAATGTTTGTAGTAAAGTGAAACTAGAACTTTTGGATATAAATATATATACGAGTTTTATGTACAATATTCCCATGTATATATTTACACACACACACACACACACACATACATACATATATATATATATATATTTGAAAATCTTTCTCTAAAGAAATCTCCTCAAATTGTCCTAATCCTCATCGGATATTACTTTAATAACTTTGAAACAAAAAACACTAGATGGATATTTTATTTGGAATTTTCATCAGCCAATTACTTCGTTTTCTGAAGAAAAATCAAGTTTAGGTTGTGCCAGAAACCTGTATTTTCACATCTAAACTTTTTATTATATATAGGAGAGGATTCGTGATGGCGAAGACATCTTTCAGCCTTTCATATCCAAATCAATTCTACATAGCGGCCTCTCATGTCGAACTTTGGGAATCTACCAAGCCTACTAGGAGCTTTTCGGATGAAACAACATTGTTTCTCCATGCGCTTTATCAGCAGGTGACAGTTGGACCTTGTAATGTCCTGAAGCCTCTAGATTATAACCTCACAGAGCATATCAAGTGGTCTAGAGATCTAATAGCCAGATTATCTTTCCATGTTAACGGCACCGTATACAGTAGGGCCACCATTCCCTCTAGATTTTATGTTCGCATTGCTCAAGACACTGCAGCAACTCCGCATGCTTATACCTTGCTTAGACGGTTCTATCTACCTCCTATTAAGTCAAATTTGAATCTTCTCCTTCTATTAAGTGAAACTCTGATCCGATTTATATTTTTCCCTGTAGATCGATGTCGTCAGGGTATTGTAGATGCAGATCGTAGTTTTTTAGTCCTGATCGAAGGAAATATCTTGTTGCATCAAACTTGTGGAAATGGAATTAGTGACATGCATCATGATCTATGATTGTTCCCCTTCATCATCTGCTAGATATTTTTCTTTGAATCATATCTAGATGAGCAACATATAAAGGGGAGCCTACAAGGCACATCACATTGTGCAGATCCATATTTGGAGGATTTTTTCTAGGTTTTTATCAAAACCCTTACTAGAAAAACGATCTTGCAAAGAGTTAGAGGAATGGATCTAGTGATAGATCTTAAATAGAGTACCAAAAATACGACAGGTATTCCTACTTCATTACAAAGTCTTATTTTTTATAGGAAAAGTATTGCAGGATGGGATCCAGTTGAAATACTATGGTATTTAAAGGAAATTTACCATTATTCTGAATTTAAGATTGCAATGTGGTGCCCTAGGAGCGAGTATTCTACCTGGATCATCTTCTGTTAGCAGGGACTTGAACTCATTTGGAAAATCCAACGGATCTACTTCATTCAAAAACACCCTCAAAGGGAAGGTTGCAACTTCATGTAAACCTGAACAAACTCTCAATATTACTGGGCCCTATATTATGGAGTAGATGAATGAAACTCTGGAAATGATAGTATATCTAGCATAGATCAATAATATGTCTACAACCTATCAATCCCAGGCAATCATTTGCAGGTTCAATGGTTTATGTCCAAAACCTGTGGACCTTTTTCAATGGATATTTATGAATTGGATGGTAAACTTTGATATTCACTTATGCTCAAAGGGTTTCTTCATAGTAAAATTTGAATCATCAAAAATCAATTTTTACATGAGGGTCCATGGTTAAGGGAAATGTGGGACTATTTATCATCCCATGGTTCCCATATTTTGATGTTAATTCAATGACGGTCTCCAAAATACTAATCTGGGTAAGACTGCATAACTTACCCTTTCATTTTGCGTCCAAAAGTTCTGGAAGTAATTGGTAACATGTTGGGGAGATATATCAAGATGGATACACAAAGAACTAAAGAATAAATTTGTGTTTTTTCCAGGATATGTGTTGAGGTAGACCTTAGTAAAGGACTACCTTACCGTATCCTCTTGACACACAACAACTAGTGTTGGACTCAGTTCTTTTATTATAAGAACGCAACATTTAGGTGTCGTCTTTGTATTCAAACTAGACATCTACAAACCACATTTCCTTTGGCAAAGAAAGATCCCAGGAAGAAAAAGAAACCAGTCAAAAATCCTGAAGGGATGGAAATTCCCAACACCACAACCTAAAGATGAAGAGGAAGAGGACTTGGAACCACTCACCATTGGGTAAAATATAAATCCATAAACATATTTAACGAATGAATATTTTAACCAAGAAGTAACAATGGTATCATTTTTGCAAAATCCAAGAGAAGAAGGACACACAGGCCAAAAAATGGCAAAGGAGAAGGAGATAGGAGGCTTCAAACGTCCTTATACATCTAAGAGCTCTAACTCAGATAAGGAACTTCTAAGGAAGACATAAGAGAATAAACTAATTGTTGTTACAGCTAATCCTAATCAAGCAGGATGGTGAAAATTAGCAAATAAGAAAGGGAGAAAAGGGAGACTAATATTATTTGCTTAGGCCCAATTTTATTTTTTGTTTTATTATTTATTTTTTTTTGTTTTCATTATATGGGCACCAGTTTATTGAGTGGTGTCATTTGGGACATTAAATTATTTCACTATGTGCATCTACATATGTAACATTTTATATTTAATAGATATTTACGATTTTTCCATTAATATATATATAGTAGAAAATTAAATTTTTAGATGGAATAAGGGTAGAAGTATTGATGTTAATACCCACAACCTGCATATCAACTTCTTGAAATATTAGGAAAATAAAGTCTTCTATGTTTGAAAGTTTTTAATAGGGCTTCAATGTTATGAAACCAGCTCCAAAAATAGAAGAAAAGAGAGATCAACGCCTTAGAAATAAGTCACTTCAAGGGGGAAACCTCCTTTACATTACATAAATGAACAATTCTTGGATGATACAAATGACAAAACCTCCTTCTATATATAGGAGTCCATGGGGTCACAATATAATCCTAGCCTACCTAAAAATAATGATGTAAGGGCACAATAATAACAATAGGGGGTTACATGGGTACAATAATAACAATAAAGGGGCTACACTAACAAAAATAAGGGACTACACTAGTAATATAGGGACCTAGCATGCCCCTCTCCTTCAAAAAATTGTTGTCCTCAATGCTTGAGTATCTCTGGATGCTTCTGTATAAAATTCTCATCCTCCCATGTAGAATATTCAATGGGTAAGTTCTTCCACTTAACGATATACTCTGAAATTTATTGATTTCGTAGTTGTCGAGTTCTTTTTTCTGTTACTGCTTCATGTTCCAATATGATTTTTCCTTCCTCATCAAGTTCTGGAAATATTGTTCAAACTGGAATTTTTTCACCTATAACCTTATTTAAGCATGAAACATCGAAAACTAGATGCACTTGCGAAGAAGCAAGAAGCTCCAATTTGTATGCCATAGTATCAATATTTTGCAACACCTTGTAAGGACCATAGTACTTTGGTGATAATTTATTATCCTTCTTAGCTTGCATGAGGGACATTTTTTTGTATGGTTGTAGCTGTAAAAATACTCAGTCTCCTACATCAAAACTACTCTCATTGCGATGTTGATCTGCCTGTTGTTGCATTCGATTTTGTGCCAAATTTAGGTTATCCTTTAATATTTGGAGAACTTTTTGTTGATGCTCGATGTGATCTTCCACTACATGAAACTTAGAATTTTATATTAAAGATGATGTGATGGACGGTGGATGATATCCATAAAGTGCCATAAATGGGGTCATTTTTGTTGCACTATGGAAGGAAGTGTTATACCACCATTCAGCCAGAGGTAACCACTGGACCCATTGTGTTTGTTTATCATATAAAAAACAATTAAGATGTCCTTCCAAACATTTTCTCACTATCTTAGTTTGACCATCGTATTGAGGATGATAAGATGAGTTATGCGCTAGTTGAGTACCCAAACAAGAAAATAATTCCGTCCAAAAATTTCCAGTAAAAATGGGATCTCTGTCACTTACCATAATCTTTGGGTTTCCATGAAGCTTTTTAATTGTTTCCATAAATGCAATAGAAAATTTACTTCCTTTAAATGGATGAGATAATGCACAAAAGTGTGCATACATGAAAATTCTATCAACTACCACCATGATGACACTCTTTCCTTCGAACTTAGGTAAAATTGTGATAAAATCCATTGAAATCTCCTCCCAAAATTGACTTGGAATGGATAGAGGTTGTAGAAGACCCGGGGTCTTAATTGTCTCAACTTTATTTTGTTGGCAAACCAAACATTTCGCCACAAAATTTTGAATATCAAATTTAAGGCCATCCCAAAAAAAATATTTCTTCACCTTGTGGTAATTTTTTAAAAATCCTGAGTGTCCTCCTAAAGGAGAAGTGTGAAATTCCAAAAGAATCTTTGGTTTTAGTTGGGAATTCTTACAAAGATATAAGTGATCTTTGTACAATAAGGAATCATTTTTCCAACTAAATGTATTAGATGTACTAGGATCTTGCTGCAACTTTTGAATGAGTTTCCACACTTCTTCATCCTTCTTCCATTCATCCCTTGCTTCGGTTATCCAATTTGGTTAGATAATATAAATGGCACAAAGAAATGCTTCCACCTCTTCATCCTTTCTTGAGAGTGCATCTACAACAACATTTAGCTTCCCTTTTTTGTAGATGATTTCAAAGTCATAAAACAACATCTTTGTGACCCATTCTTTCTGCTCTTCTGAAGATAGCCTTTGTTCCAAAAAGTGCTTAAGACTATCATAATCATTTTTTACCTTTAAGTGTCTTCCCATTAGGTAAGGTCACCATTTCTTTAGTGCATGTAGTGTTACCAAAATTTCCTTCTCATAAATAGCTTTCTGTAAATATTTTCCTTTGATTGGACAACTTTCAAAAGCATTAGGTCTTCCTTCTTTCATTAAAATAGCACCAATTCTATTTCCTGAGGCATCACATTCCACAATAGAGGTTTTTGTGAAGTTTGGCATAGATAAGACTAGTGCTAGGAACATTGCCTCTTTAAGATTTTCAAAGACCTTAGTTGCTTCAGGAATCCATGAAAATGCATCTTTCTTCAATAATGTTGTTAGATATTTCCAATAATTCTTTGAAAACTTGCGATAATATCATGTTAACCCGGGAAATCCTCACAATTGCTTTATGGTTGAGGGGACTTCCATTCCTTAATGGCTTTAATTTTTTTAGGGTCTACCTTAACACCCTTGTGAGATACAATATGACCCATATATTCCACCTCTTGTACTCCAAAGAAACATTTGGAGGTTTTTCCATATAATCGTTTCTCCTCCATTAATTTGAGAACCCTATCAACATGTTGAACGTGATACTTCCAAGACTTGTTGTAGATTAGTATATCATCAAAAAGTACTAACACAAATTTTCTAAGGAAGGGTTTGAAAATGGAATTCATCAACCCTTGAAATGTAGAAGGTGCATTGGTAAGGCCAAAAGGCATGACCAAAAATTCATAATGACCCTCATGAGTTCGAAATGCTGTTTTTGGAATATCTTAAGTCTTCATTCTAATTTGATGATATCCTGAACGAAGATCCAACTTGGTAAAATAAATTGCTCCATGTCATTCATCCAATAATTCATCAATCACAGGAATGGGAAATTTATCTTTAATGGTGAGCTTATTGATCTCCCTATAATCCGGACACATTTGCCATGATCCATCCTTCTTGTGTACCAATACTACAGGAGCAGAGAAAGAACTTTGACTAGGTTGAATTATACCCACCTCTAACATTTCTGCAATCATACGTTCAATTTCTCTCTTTTGGACATAAGGATATCTATAAGGCCTGATGTTTTGAGGAACACTTCTTGGAATCAAATGAATAGCATGATCATGATCACGAATAGGTGGGAGTCCTTTGGGAGTTTCAAACACCTTGGAATGATTGTCCAAGACTTGTTGGAGATCTACAGAAATAGATGATTTTGATGTTGGAACTTCTAGTGAGCATAATTGTGAAATTATGCCTCGTTGTTCTTTCTTTAGAAGCTTTGTCATGACATTATAGCTTATTATCTTTCCTGGCTTCCCTGCAATACCCCGTAATTCGACTTCCTTTCCTTCTGAAAAAAATTTCAAGAAAAGTTCTTGAAAATTAAAAGCTACCGTCCCCAAAGATTGTAACCATTGTACTCATAGTACAACATCAACACCTCCCATAGGAATGGAAAGCATTGGACTATTCAATACATATTCCCCCATGGTTAGCTTGATATTATGGCATTTTCTAGAGCAATTTATAGTTCTCCATTTGCAACCATCACTTGACATTCTGGTGCTGGGTATAGGAAACAATTTAATTCCTTGGCTACCTTACAATGAATAAAATTATGGGTGCTACCTGAATCAATCAACACTATTACCTTTTTCTTCTTGATATGTCCTTCTACCTTGAGAGTTTGAGGAGTGGTAATTCCTACCAGTGCATTACACAATATGGTTAGATTCATTTCTTCCCCTTCTATGGCTAGTTCCTGGTGTATATCCTCTTCTTGTTCATTTTCTTCTTCCTCTTCACAATCTATGTAAAATAATTTCTTCTCAGCACACTTATGACCTTTAGTGTATTTGCTATCACAACTGTAGCAAAGCCCTTTTGCTCTTTTTCCTTCCAATTTTTGTGGTGTCAACCTTGTAGGTTGTGGAAATCTAGGCGTAGCAACACTTCCTTCTTTATAGAATTGAGTGGTAGGCTTCCTTGTCGCCATAATTTTACATTCAACTTTTCTTGCCAACCTGAATGCCTTCTCCAATGAATCAGGTTCCAAAACGCGAACTTCATGTTGGATGTTATACTTTAAAGTGCCTAGGAAGAGATCAATCCTGTGTTCCTCTGTAAGATCAGTTACCCTTATATTCAATTTTTGGAAGTCCTCAATGTGCTGCCCCACTAAATCCTTTTGTTTGAGATTTATCAATTGGGTAAAGAAGGTGTTGCTCTTTGTATCCTCATAATGTGCTATCATTTCCTCCGTAAAAATTGACCAAGTGACAATTTTTTTACGGGAGCAAAGCCATCGATACCATACAAATGTATTTTGTTCTAAATGTAAAGTTGCAATGCGTACCTTTTGTGTGCTTTTCACATTATTGAGATCAAAATATTTCTCCATCTGTACTATCCATGTTACAGGATCCTTTCCATCAAACTTCCTCATATACATTTTTGGAATATGGTGGTTCTTCCCTCCAACATTAGAGTTTATGAAATCACGATTAACATTTATTTTGTTCTCATCATGAGTTTCCTCTACTATCTTTTCACCATTAGGAAACATTTCTTGTATCAACTTTGTCAAGCCTTCCATGTCTGCTTTTATATCATTCTTCTTGTCTCCCATTTTTTCTTCCATGTCTTCCATGTCATTCTTCAAACCATCAATCTTAGCTTCCATGCCTTTCTTCAAACCCTCCATATTAGCTTCCACATCTTTCTTCAAACCATCCATCTTCGCCTCCACGCCTTTCTTCAAAAATTCTATTTCGTTTTTTGTTTCTCTTTACGAGAGCGAAATTTGGTGCACTTGCTCTTGTAATTTTGATATATCATGTTGCACTTATTCATCTTTATGAGTCATAGTAAAGTATTATAAGGGCTTAATGGGTTTTGAATTATTTTTAGTGGGAATTTTAGAACCGAATATTGATATCTATGCTTCAATATTCCCTTGGAATCACTTCAAGCTGATTTTTCAAACAAGACTTACGCAATTTGAAAAAACAAATACACACCTTTTTCTTGCTTTTGAGTAGCTCGATATTGAAACTGAATTATCTCTGTGATTTCAGATCTTCAATATCTGAAATTTGGTCCTGTAGTAGCCCTTTGGTTTGACCTGATGTGGATGCTTCAAGACAAAGTTATGTCTAATCTCCCACAATGACATAATTATGGATTAGTTCAGTAGAGTGAAATTGTACGGCGTGCCACATGTCACTGTTTCCTCCTTTGACTCTGAAATTGATAAACATGAAACTACAGTATGTGTACTTTCAACCACTTTTTACAGAATTCCAAGTTGATGCTTAGAGAGAGAGTTATGTTGATTTTCCCAAGGTCACCTCTTTTAGTTGAAATTCAGGAGCCTACAAAAACCTTAACTTCCACAGATCATATCTCTGAAAATATTGCGAACCAAGATCTGAAATTTTTACACGAAGTTCCACAGGATTTTGG